>JACGWL010000060.1:0-25862 GCA_034509725.1 Sesamum angolense
ATATTTGGCAGGAACGCAAAAGAAGACGATTTCAGGCCACCAACCGTCCACCTTTTATTATGGCTTCCATTGTGATTGAGGAAGTCAAGCAGAGGATTCTTAGCACTCATAGACTTTATCGTCTATGCCATATCCCTTGGCCTGTCGAGGGTATTGCTGAATGATCCTTCTTGTTGTACTGTACTTTTTGTACACTTTATTTTAATGAAACTTACCTTCACCGAAAAAATACTCCGTGGTAAATTTGCTACATGAAATAATAACTAAGTCAAATAGGTAAGATAACTTTCTTCAATAAAACCTTGCAAAACAACTAAAATAAAAACTGTCTCCGGATCTGACGAAACTTGACCCAGGGTAGGTCTTCACCCATAATATTCCGTGGTAAATTTGCTAAGTGAAATAACAACTACAAGTTAGTCAAATAGGTAAGCAAACATTCTTTAATAAAACCGTGCAAAATCGCTAAATTAAAAACTTTCTCCGAATCTGATGCAACTTGACCCAGAGGTAGGTAATACCCATAATAGTGCGTGGTAAATTTGCTAAGTGAAATAACAACTACAAGTTAGTCAAATAGGTAAACAAACCTTCTTTAATAAAACTGTGCAAAACAGCTGAAATAAAAAACTGTGTCCGAATCACACGAAACTTGACCAAGAGATAGGTCATAACCCGTAATATTCCGTGGAAAATTTGCTAAGTGAAATAATAACTACGAGTTAGTCAAATACGTAAGCAAACTTTCTTAAATAAAACCGTGCAAAACAGCCGAAGTAAAACTTTTCCGAATCGGACGAAACATGACCCAGAGTAGGTCATAACCCATAATACTCCGTGGTAAGTTTGCTAAGTGAAATAATAACTACAAGTAGGTCAAATAGGTAAGCAAACTTTCTTTAATAAAACGTGCAAAACAGCTGAAATAAAAATTGTCTCCGAATCTGACGAAACTTGACCAAGAGATAGGTCACAATCCATAATATTCCATGGCAAATTTGCTCAGTGAAATAATAAATACAAGTTAGTCAAATACGTAAGCTAACTATCTTAAACAAAACCGTGCAAAACAGCTGAAACAAACACTGTCTCCGGATCTGAAGAAACTTCACCCAGAGGTAGGTTTTAACCCATAATAGTGCGTGTTATATTTGCTAATAGAAATAATAACTACAAGTGAGTCAAATAGGTAAACAAAGTTTCTTTAATAAAACTGTGCAAAACAGCTGAAATAAAAACAGTGTCCGAATCTGACGAAACTTAACCAAGAGGTAGGTCAGAACCCATAATATTCCGTGGTAAATTTGCTAAGTGAAATAACAAATACAAGTTAGTCAAATAGGTAAGCAAACATTCTTTAATAAAATCGTGCAAAATCGTTGAATTAAAAACTATCTCCGAATCTGATGCAACTTGACCCAGAGGAAGGTAATACCCATAATAGTGCGTGGTAAATTTGCTAAGTGAAATAATAACTACAAGTTAGTCAAATAGGTAAACAAACTTTCTTTAATGAAACTGTGCAAAACAACTGAAATAAAAACTGTGTCCGAATCTGACGAAACTTGACCAAGAGGTAGGTCATAACCCATAATTTCCGTGGTAAATTTGCTAAGTGAAATAACAACTATAAGTTAGTTAAATAGGTAAGCAAACATTCTTTAATAAAACCGTGCAAAATCGCTGAATTAAAAAACTATCTCCGAATCTGATGACACTTGACCCAGAGGTAGGTCTTAACCCATAATAGTGTGTGGTAATTTTGCTAAGTGACATAATAACTACAAGTTAGTCAAATACGTAAGCAAACTTTCTTAAATAAAACCGTGCAAAACAGCCGAAGTAAAAACTTTTCTTCGAATCGGACGGAACTTGACCCAGAGGTAGGTCATAACCCATAATACTCCGGGGTAAATTTGCTAAGTGAAATAATAACTACAAGTTGGTCAAATAGGTAAGCAAACTTTCTTTAATAAAACCGTGCAAAACAGCTGAAACAAACACTGTCTCCGGATCTGATGAAACTTGACCTAGAGGTTGGTTTTAACCCCTAATAGTGCGTGTTATATTTGCTAATTGAAATAATAACTACAAGTTAGTCAAATAGGTAAACAAACTTTCTTTAATAAAACTGTGCAAAACAGCTGAAATAAAAACATGTCCGAATCTGACGAAACTTGACCAAGAGGTAGGTCATAACCCATAATATTCCGTGGTAAAATTGCTATGTGAATTTCTCTTTTTACATTAATGCAACTTACCGTCACCGAAAAAAAAAATTGCTAAGTGAAATAACAACTACAAGTTAGTCAAATAGGTAAGGAAACATTCTTTAATAAAACCGTGCAGAATCGCTGAATTAAAAACTATCTCCGAATCTGATGCAACTTGACCTAGAGGTAGGTAATACCCATAATAGTGCGTGGTAAATTTGCTAAGTGAAATAATAACTACAAGTTAGTCAAATAGGTAAACAAACTTTCTTTAATAAAACTGTGCAAAACAGCTGAAATAAAAACTATGTCCGAATCACACGAAACTTGACCAAGAGGTAGGTCTTAACCCATAACATTCCGTGGTAAATTTGCTAAGTGAAATAACAAATACATGTTAATCAAATAGGTAAGCAAACTTTCTTTAATAAAACCGTGCAAAATATCTGAATTAAAACTATCTCCGAATCTGAT
This sequence comes from Sesamum angolense, assembly GCA_034509725.1. Lineage (NCBI taxonomy): Eukaryota > Viridiplantae > Streptophyta > Magnoliopsida > Lamiales > Pedaliaceae > Sesamum > Sesamum angolense. Next base: position 2,688 of record JACGWL010000060.1, read on the forward strand.
GCAACTTGACCCAGAGGAAGGTAATACCCATAATAGTGCATGGTAAATTTGCTAAGTGAAATAATAACTACAAGTTAGTCAAATAGGTAAACAAACTTTCTTTAATAAAACTATGCAAAACAACTGAAATAAAAACTGTGTCCGAATCTCCAGAAAAAACTAAAGCCGTTAGAAGAATGGAAGAAAATTCTCTGTCCTCTCTCACACACTACACCAAAAACACACACAAGCACTACCAATTCCAATGCACCGGTGGCCATGGTGGATGAAGGTGAAGATGGTGAACTTGTTGATGGCGGCCATGGCGCTGTATCGGCTCCTCCGGCGACTGTCCCGACGGCTGGAGGAGGTTCGAAGATGGTGGATAAATGTGACGATGGCGAGTTTGAAGACGGCGGCTATGGTGCAGTTTCGGCCTCGCCGACGATGTCCCCGAAGGATGAAGGTGATTTGACAATGGAGAAACTCAAAGCCGAGTTTAACATCAAGGAATTCTTCGAATTAGCTTTGCGGGTTATTGATGATGGGGACTCCGAATCCATGGAAATGCTGAAGAATTTGAAAATAAAATGGATGACAAAGCTTGGGGGCGAGATTGCAATGGCCGGCCATGGCGGATTCCGATCGGTTCAAACGAGACAGCCGACTCCTTTCCCGGCAACACGTCCAGCCCATCGCGTGATTCGAGGGTCAACGACTGTACAAGCCGTCCTCATCAGTGCGGCGCCGCCCTCGGGTTCAGCGGAGTCGCAAAGCATGAAGACACACGGGGCTCGAGGGTCAACGGCTGCACAAGGTCTGGAGCCGCCCTCGGGTTCCGCGGAGCCGCAAAGCGTGTCACATGGGGCTCCGAAGCGACCGTTGGCGGCTGCTTCGACGGCTGAGCCCCCAAAAGTCGAAAAGCAGCCTCAGCCGCTGGCCTTGCTCCCCACGCCGACGCCATTGACGGCCACCACGAAGGACGCTGAAGATGACTTGCCTTCCCCATGGCTGAACCAACCATGGATGATCCCTTCCCCCGAGGACGGCGCCACTGGTCTGGCCGTCGTCGTCTTCTTCCTTTCCTTCCGCTGAAGATGAACTCGGACAGAACGGTCGTTTCCACCACCAGATGCCGGCTGTCTCGTCTTCCTTCGACCAGCCGGCCATGCTCCATGGTTTTTTCACCGCCGTCGGGTCGGGTGGCTTCGCCACAGCAACTAGCTGCCCCAGCTACAATGCTTGTTCCGCCGGTCAGACCACAACTGCCGACAGCTGCTTTTCCGGCGACCACCTCGACTTCGGCGAAACCCTTGCCGGAATTTTTATTGGAAATGTCCCTGTGCATCCACATACGGCATTCAAGATGGATGACGATGTCTACGGGTCTCTGAGAAAAAGGATGGACAATTCTCTCTGTTCTCTCTCACACACTACACCTCCTACACACACACTAACTACTTCTTCCCATGCATCCTCGTCCATGGCTGCCGAGGCGGACACCGGTGATGATGGAGCCCATGCGGACGGCAAAGATGGCACTGACTCGATTCCGGCGACGAAACCGACGGCGGAGCATTCTGTTTTGATTGACGAAAAAATCAAGAAAGACTTCAACATTACAGAATTTTTTCAACTCGCTTCGAGGGTGATCGACGACGGGGACGCCGAATCCATGGCCGCGTTGATGAACTTGAAAAGGCGGTGGTCGGAGAAATTTGCAGAAGTCAATGACTTTGGTGGCGCCGGTCATGGTGGATTCCGATCACGTCCGTTGACGATCGCGGCCCCGGTGGTCGCACGGCCGGCGCAACGCTTTCCAAGACGACCCAATCCCGAGCAAGCGGAGCTCATCCTCCAAGAAATGGCTGTTCCTCGGTCAAAACGGCAGCAGACAAATGAGTTGGGAACCGAAGCACCTAGGTCAACGTGGCTAGAGCCGCCTACAGCTGAGTTGGGAACCGAAGCACGCATCCTCCAAAGACCGGCTGCACGTCTTGAGCTGCCGTTGGGAAGCGAAACGCCCATTCTCCAAGGTGCGGCTGCATGTCTCGAGCCGCCGACAATATGCTTGGGAACCGAAGAGCCCATCCTCCAAGAAGCGGCTGCATCCCTCGAGCCGCCGACAGTTGACTTGGGAAACGAAAAGGCTATTGCGGCTAGGGTTTCGGCGCCGGATTTGCTGAACACTAGGGCGGCGCCCACCCTTGGATTGGCTGCCTATCCCTCGAACGCCGCTTCGACGATGGCTTGGCCCCTTTCTACCGTTGCCTTGCCGCCGACTAGTCCCCTTTCAACCGTTGCCTTGCAGCCGACTTGTTCCCGTCCGACCGTTGCTTTGTCGGCCGCCGTTGCTTCGAACGGTTCGGCTCCCTTGAATCTTGTTGAGCCTTCATCGAGCCCGTTGGTGGCGCCTTGGGATCCGATGATAGGTCCACGGCCACCATTTGCCATGGATGTCGTCGGCATGGGTGGTTTCGCCTCACCTCCGGAGAGGGCCGTGCTCCCGACATCACCTGAAGCCGAAATTACATCACGGTCTTGGGTTGCCCCACCGCTGACCTCCACAGATATGGCTGTTGTGATATTGTCACCAACTCAACCACTGATTTCGCCACTTTCGGAACTCCGCGGTCGGAATTGCACCGGCGACCTTGCCGAAATTCCTATTTCTCCGCCGCAAATTTGGGCTGCACCACCACAGCTTCCCGCGGCCCTGCTGCTCTTCCTTTGCAGCCGTCGGTCTTGTGGCCTCTAGCGCCACCGTTGCCGTCAATCGGGTCGGCACCGGCAAAATCTCCATCGGAAATTCTAATTGGTAACGTTCCTCTAAAACCTTGCTCGGATCTCTTTGTTTCTGATGATAAAATTGCAGCTGCATTTCATAATTCATAACGTAAAACACTCACCTACATTCCGCCGTCGGTGCAAAATGGCGAAGTTCTTGTGAGGCCTTCAATTGATATGATCCGTGAGGGATCAAACGCTGGAACACTACTGCTGTCGGATATTTCCTTGGTAAGAGGCCATATTTTCATCACCTTAATGATTTTGTGCGTTCAATTTGGCCGGCCATTCGGGATGTTAAGGCAACGTCGAATGGCTTCTTCTTTTTTCAATTCAAAATAGTGGAAGCTATGGAAGAAGTTCTCGAGGGAGGTCCTTGGCTTTACCTTGGACAACCGATTGTCCTGCAGAAATGGGAACCCGGTATGGTTTTGCATAAGTTGAAACACACAGAGGGTCCCGGTGTGGATCAAAAATTAAGGCATTTGCCGGTGGAATTATGGACACTGATGGGCTGAGCACAGCGGCAAGTGGAATTGGTAAGCCGCTCTACCCGGATGCGATCACTAGAGCATGCACGAGACTGGATTTTGCTCGTGTATGCATTATGCTTAACGTCAGCTCAAAATTGCCGAAACATATTGTCATTATGATGGCTAATGAACATGGGGGCGAGTCGGCATGCAAGGTAGATGTGGGTACGAATGGCTACCCCCAAAATGCACGAACTGTACCAGTTTGGGTCATACTACTAAGGAGTGCCCTCTGACTAAACCAGTGAAGCCTGCAGTTTCGATTTATGTGAGGAAAAATCAAACACCTGTCCCAGCACCGAAGACTGGTGATCAGATCCCGAATCCGGATCCGGTTTTTGACCAGCCCGTGGATAAAAATGACATGATGAGTAATGAACAGCCACACAAGAAGATGGATAAGGGTAAGCAGATCGTTACATATAATGCTTTTGATATATTACGAGATGCTGAAGAAGATGCAGATGAGTTGATAAGGGGTCCTAACATATGCAGCCCTCGGATGTTTCCCCATGTTGAACACAGTGATTTGGAATGTTCGGGGCCTAAACAGGAGGGATCATCAGGCCGCCGTGCGAGACCTTGTCTCCGAATTCAGGTTACACTTTATCGCATTATTGGAAACTAGGGTTATGCCATCAAATGTAAGTCGGGTGCATGCGGGTTTACTACCTAGATGGCGGTGGTTTACAGATTATTCTGGTCCTGGTAACCGTATTTGGATTGCTTGGAATGATGACTTTATTGATGTTGATATTCTTAATATTGGATCCCAATTCGTCCATTGTCGGGTTCTTAAGCACGACACGCATGAGCCCATTTTCCTTACGGCCGTTTATGGTGCCAATGACGTCAGTGCACGTCGTGAGCATGGCAGAGGCTTACTGAGCTGGCTACGTCAGTCAATTTGCCTTGGTTGGTTGGAGGAGACTTTAATGCAGTTTTAGATATGAGTGAGGTTAGCGGAGCCTTCGAAGATATTCGGGTGGCTATGCATGAATTTAATGACTGCATTATCCAGACTGGCCTTATATCCCTTCCTATGCAAGGAGAACGATTTTCATGGCACAATTGTAGTACGGATGGACGGAGCCTTTGGAAGAGACTGGACCGCATGTTTGTTAATGATGCATGGCTGGAGCGATGGCCGAATCTTTTCTACACCTGCCTTACACCACGTACCTCTGATCACTCACCGTTGGTGCTGAAGGGTGACAGCCGGGACGTACAGGTCAGTATGTTTCGGTTTGATAATTATCTTGCATTATCACAGGGATTTCTTACATCTGTTCACAATATATGGCAGCACCCAGTGATCTGTACACCGATATATTCAGTCACTCGTAAACTAAAAGCCCTTAAGCCGGTGTTCCGTAAACAACGACGGAAAAAAGGTGATTTGGCGATGAATGTTAAACTTGTAGCAGGATTCCTGGAGATTGCTCAGAAACTGCTCCAGGCTGATAGGCACAACTCTCTCTTATTGCAACTTGAGAACTGCTGCAGGTTGGTCTATCTGAAAGCAACACAACTTGAACATGTCATGTTGCGACAAAGAGCGAAGCTTCAATGGTTGAAAGGTGGTGACCAATGCTCCAAGGTTTTCTTCAGACGAGTGGCTACCAGGAGGGCTAATAAGCGTCTTTTCCAGATCTCAGACAGTGATGGCCTTATTCAAACAGATCCCACCATCATTAACAGTGTCTTTGTGACTTATTTCCAAGATCTGTTGGGTGGGGATCGAACAGAGAGGGTCCTTGACCTCCACTATCTGCGCCCTAGGGCTCGGCATATTCTCACGGAGGAGGAAGCTTACGCTCTTATCCGTCCTGTTACTGTTGATGATGTTAAAAAAGCTATGTTTGACATTGAGGAGGACAAAGCACCAGGGCCAGATGGTTTTTTCCTCAGGTTTTTATAAAGCTGCCTGGCCTATCGTGGGGGAGGAGATCTCAAAGGCTATCATGGATTTCTTTACTACAGGCAGACTATTAAAACAAGTGAATGCTACAGTACTCACACTGATACCTAAGGTACGAACTCCGCGTTCAGTTGCTGATTTTAGGCCTATTTCTTGTTGTAATGTCGTTTACAAAGTTGTTTCCAAGATTCTTGTGTGCCGGTTTCGAGAAATTCTCGATTTGCTTATTAGCCCCTCGCAGAACGCCTTTGTCCCGGGTAGATTGATTAGTGATAACGTACTACTGGCCCAAGAACTCTTTTCTGGATATAATCAGTGTCGACTCCCGCCTAGATGTGCTTTCAAAGTTGATCTTAGAAAAGCTTATGACACAGTGGAATGGGACTTTTGTTTAGCTACTCTTCGAATGTTTGGCTTTCCTACTGTCTTTATCAGGTGGATTGAGCAATGCGTTACCTCTGCCCATTATTCGGTTGTTGTGAATGGTGGGGTGCATGGATTTTTTGCGGGGGCACAAGGACTCAGGCAGGGGGATCCCATGTCCCCGTACCTCTTTGTTCTTGTCATGGAAGTCCTGCAGATGATCTTGCAGCAATTTATTGATCAGGATGGACAATTTCTTTATCATTGGAGGTGCACGGAACTGAAATTGTTCCAATTGTCTTTTGCGGATGACCTTCTCCTCTCTGTAAGGCGGATGTGCAATCGGTGAGTCTCTTCCGCCGGGGACTTGACTTGTTTGCATCACTGTCTGGCTTACACACTAACCCCAGAAGAGCCAATTGATTATTTCCAAGGCGGCTTCGGGACTCCGGGATTCACTACTTGAGACACTGGGTTTCAAAAGGCCACTACCTGTTAGGTACCTTGGTCTACCACTTATTTCAGCAAGGCTCTCTATCGCAGATTGTCAACCATTGTTATAGAAAATTGACAGCCGCATTAAGGGATGGGAGGGAGTCCAGCTCTCCTTTGCAGGTCGGGTGCAACTTATCAAATCTGTCTTGGTTTCCTTGGAGGTTTACTAGGCTATGGCATTTATTTTGCCAAAGGGAATTATTAATGAGATGATTAAGCGATTGCGTACATTTCTTTGGAAAGGTACCTCCTCCAGTGGCTACCGAAAGTGGCATGGGAGGTTGTTTGCCGACCAATCGAGGAAGGTGGCCAAGGTATCAAAGACATCTTTGCCCTCAACCGTGCGCTGATGAGCAAACACCTGTGGGCAGTCATCAAGCAGGATCGGACATCCATTTTGGGTTGAGTGGATCTTCCAGGTTCGACTTCGGGACTGTTCAATTTGGACAGCTAAGGATAACAAAGGAGCTTGGGGTTGGTGGAAAATGCTCACACTTAGACATACATTGTTATCTCATATCTATTTTCGTATTGGGGATGGTACTTCTTTCTTGCTTTGGCATGATCCGTGGCACACAATTGGACCTCTTATCAGTCAATTCCCCCGGGGACCTCAGATGACTAATACTGAACCTCTCGATAAGCTTTCTGTGGTCATAAAGGATGGTCAGTGGAATTGGCCATTGATTACTGATATTGCATGCTTGGAAATCACCCACATGCTTCCCCCTATTACGGAGGGCCAAGACAGAATCAGTTGGAAATCTAATAATGGCTCCTTCAACACTTCGACAGCTTATGACCTTTCCGCCCGCCGGGTCCCAAGGTTGCCTGGTCTTCACTTTTGTTAGGTCCCTTCAAGATCCCTAAGAACTGCTTTATCCTTTGGCTTGCTATCATGGGGAGATTGTCCACATTGGATAAACCATGGCTCCACCACACAGAAAATAACTGCATTTTGTGTCCGGATGGAGTCCAAGAGACACACGACCACCTTTTCTTTACATGCTCCTTTTCCCGCGATGTCTTACTATAATCCGACAACAGATACCATTTCTTTGGCCCACCGTCAATGGCAATGTGGAATTCACTGGGCATCATCTAGATGGTGTGGAAAGCATGCTGTTAATGCAGCATTCCGATCTTTACTGGCCTCATTAGTCTATCACATCTGGCAGGAACGCAATTCGCGACGGTTCCAGCAAAGTAGTCGGACACCCTCGATTGTGGGAAATCTTGTGGTTGAAGAGCTCAGACAAAGGATCACTAGCGTTCAATTACGACAGTCTGTTAGCACACTTGGTTTGTACCGATTATGGAAAATCCCTTGGCCTGTCGAGGTGTTTTCCAACTGATTTGTTTGTACTTTTTAGTTCTTTTACAGTAATGCAACTTACCTTCACCGAAAAAAAAAGATGGATGACGATAAAATCGCCGCTGCATTTCATAAATCATCGCGAAAAACACTTATCTTCATCCCACCTTCGGTGCAAAACGGGGAGGTTATAGTTCGTCCTTCTATCGATATTATTCGTGCGGGATCCCAACGATGGAATACTACTGCTGTTGGATATTTTCTTGGAAAAAAACCTTACTTCCATCACCTTAATGAATTTGTGCATTCTATTTGGCCAGCTGTGCATGAGGTTAAGGCAACGTCGAATGGGTTTTTCTTTTTCCAATTTGAAAGTGTCGCGGCCATGAAGGAAGTGATTGAGGGTGGTCCTTGGTTGTATCTTGGGCAACCAATTGTGTTACAAAAGTGGGAATGGTGTTAAGAAAACTGAAACACACAGAAGTCCCAATTTGGATCAAACTTCAACACTTGCCGGTGGAACTCTGGACGACAGAGGGTTTGAGCACGGTGGCGACTGGAATTGGCCGACCGCTTTACCCTGATGCGATTACACGTGCATGCACGAGGCTGGACGAGTTTGCGTTATGCTTAATGTCAATTCGAAGCTTCCAAAACATGTCGTTATTATGATGCCTAATGAACTTGGAGGGGAATCGGCATGCAAGGTGGATGTTGAGTATGAATGGCCCCACCTAAATGCACGGGATGCTCAAGCCTTGGTCATTGTACGAAGGAATGCCCTCTTTCGAAACCAACGAAGCCCGCGGTATCAATCTATGTTAGGAAATTCATGCCTATCATACCGGTCGCACCGGAATTGAAGTTGAAGGAAAAAGTCCAGGCCTCCGGTTCCGGAAGAAATCCCCCGAGCCTGAGGTTGACAGAGTTTACGAGGACATACCAGGGCATAGCAAGGATAAGGGTAAGGATATTGTCCTTTTCAATGCTTTTGATTTACTGCGTGAAACTGATGATGACGCAGACGGCTCGTCAAGAGGTCCTAACATATGCAGCCCCTCAGAGGTTTCCCCATGTTGAATACAGCGATATGGAATGTTCGGGGACTGAATAGGAGGGACCATCAAGTTGCAGTCCGAGATCTTGTTAACGAATTCAGGTTACACTTTATCGCTTTATTGGAAACTAGGGTTTTACAAACTAATGTCACACGTATCCAGTCAGGATTATTATCTAGATGGCGATGGTTTGTTGATTATGCGAGACCTGGTAATCGTATTTGGATTGCATGGAATGATGAACTTATTGATGTAGACATTCTTAATGTTGAATCTCAATTTGTTCATTGTCGTGTTCATGTCCATGAATTGCATGAGACTATTTTGCTTACGGTGGTTTATGGTGCGAATGAAGTGAGTGCACGGTGAGAATTATGGCAGCTTATTGATTGGGCAGTGACAGTTGGAAACGAGCCGTGGCTGGTGGGAGGTGATTTTAATGCGGTGTTGGATCTGAGTGAGGTTAGTGGAACATCTGGGGACATTCGAGTGGCCATGAATGAGTTTAACGATTGTATCCTTCACACTGGTCTTCTTCTTCTTCCTATGCAAGGTGAACGATTCACTTGGCATAACTGCAGTTTGGATGGCCGGAGCCTTTGGAAGAGACTGGATCGATTGCTTGTTAATGATATTTGGGTGGATAGATGGCCGAACATGTATTATACATGCCTCACACCTCGTACATCGGATCACTCACCGTTGGTTTTGAAAGGGGACTGTCGTAATATCTTGCATTATCACCTGGGTTCCTCACATCTGTTCATTCTATTTGGCGGCACCCTGTTGTTGGTACCCCTATGTATTCAGTGACTCGTAAATTGAAAGCACTTAAGTCGGTTTTCCGGCAACAAAGACGGTGTAAAGGGGATTTGGAGATGAATGACAAGCTTGCAGCTGGTTTCTTGGAGGTCGCTCAGAATATTCTCCAGTTAGATAGGCACAATTCTCTTCATTTGCTATTGGAGCACTGCTGCAGACTTGTATACCTCAAAGCTTCTAAGCTTGAACAGGTTATGCTGAGACAGAGAGCGAAGCTTCAATGGCTGAAGGGGGAGACCAATGCTCCAGGATTTTCTTCCGTCGGGTGGCCACTAGGAGGGCTAACAAGAGGGTTTTCCAGATTTCCGATGAAGATGGCAATGAACAAACAGACCCCACTGTTATTAGTAGTATCTTTGTGGAGTTTTTCCAGGGTCTGTTGGGGGGTGACCGGACTGATAGGGCCATTGATCTTCGGTATTTACGCCCTTGGGCTAGGCATATTATCACGGATGATGAGGCTCGGGCAATTACTCATCCTGTTACCATTGATGAAGTTAAAACAGCTTTCTCTGATATTGAGGAAGACAAAGCCCCAGGGCCAGATGGGTTCTCTTCGGATTTCTTTAAAGCTGCATGGCCGGTTGTGGGTCGAGAGGTATCGAACGCCATCATTGACTTCTTTAAGACGGGCCGTCTCTTGAAACAATTGAATGCTACTTTGCTCACATTGATTCCTAAGGTACGAACCCCTCATTCAGTTGCAGAATTCAGGCCCATATCCTGCTGCAATGTTATTTACAAAGTTATTACCATGATTCTTGTGAGCTGGATTATAGAAAGTCTTGATTTACTCATTAGCCCATCTCAAAATGCATTTGTCCCGGGTCGACCTGTGGCGATAACGTCATTTTAGCTCAAGAACTCTTTTCTGGGTATAATCAATGTCGGCTCCCTCCTAGATGTGCCTTAAAAGTGGATCTTCGGAAAGCATATGACACTGTGGAATGGGATTTTCTGATTGCCACTCTGCAAATGTTTGGTTTCCCTGCTATGTTTATTAGATGGATTGAGGAGTGTGTCACTTCAGCACATTATTCGGTTGTTGTGAATGGTGGGGTGCATGGATTCTTCGCGGGGCAAGGGGTCTAAGACAGGGAGATCCCATGTCCCCATATCTTTTTGTGCTGGTCATGGAAGTCCTTCACATGATGTTGCAGCAACTTATTGAACAAGATGGGGAATTTCGGTACCACTGGAGATGCCAGGAATTGAACATGTTCCAATTATCTTTCGCTGACGACCTTCTTTTGTTGTGTAAGGCGGATGTGCGTTCGGTGAATCTTTTTTCCCGGGGACTTGATCTTTTCGCCACTCTCTCGGGATTACACACCAATCCCCAAAAGAGCCAACTGATTATTTCTAAGGCAACTTCGGGGCTTCGGGATTCACTGCTTGCAACATTGGGATTCTAGGAGGGCCACCTTCCGGTCAGATACCTTGGTCTTCCACTTATTTTTGCACGGCTTTCTATCGCAGATTGTCTTCCATTGCTTCAGAAGATTGAAAGTCGCATTAAAGGATGGGAAGGAATCCAGATCTCCTTTGCTGGCCGGGTTCAACTCATCAAATCTGTTTTGATCTCCTTTTCTACACTCTCTTCCCAGTTGTCGCTCACTGCTTCGGAAGTCTGTGTACTCTTCTATACTCTCTTCCCAAATGTTGCTCAATGATTCAGAAGTTTGTGTACTCTTCTATACTCTCTTCCTCAAATTTTGCTCGATTGGTTTGCCCCCACAGGTTGTGTCTCAACAAACCCAGTTACAACTCAGATACTGCAGGTTGGAAGTCTGTGCCTGTCTCTGCTCTCTCTTCACAACAACTCTGATAACGCGGGTTGGAAGTATGTGCCTGTCTCTGCACTCTCTTCACAACAACTCTGATAACGCGGGTTGGAAGTCTGTGCCTGTCTCTGCACTCTCTTCACAACTTTCTCAACTGGTGGGTAGCAAACTGTGCCTCGAATTCTGTCAAGTGCGCCTCTGAACTCTGATGTCCCTCAAAACAGTGCCTCAAATACACCCGAATTGAGCATAGACTTCCAACCCGTGTTATAAGAGTTGTTGTGAAGAGAGTGCAGAGACAGGCACAGACTTCCAACCCGCGTTATCATAGTTGTAATGGGGTGTGTTGAGACACGACCTGTGGGGGCAAACCAATCGAGCAACATTTGAGGAAGAGAGTGTAGATGCGTACACAGACTTCCAAAGCAGTGAGCGACAATTGGGAAGAGAGTGTAGAGGAGTACACAGACTTCCGAATCAGCGAGCGACAACTGGGAAGAGAGTGTAGAGGAGTACACAGACTTCCAACTTGGGTAGATAATGAGAAATGTAGTGCATTGAGGCACTTTGTGTGGAGAGCTACCCACCGTTTGAGGAAGAGAGTGCAGTGAACGGCACAGACTTCCGCCGCGAGTTTTCGTGTTGAATTGAGTGCATCAGAGGCACTATACTTTGTGGGGGAGCAGACCACCGATTTGGGAAGAGGGTGTCGGCATAGTACACGGACTTCCGTTTGAATGAAATGACCCAATGGGGTGCAGCAGAGGCACCGTTTGTGGGGAGAGAAAACGTGTCGTGCTGAAGGGGCACTTCACGGCAGAAGCGCTCGAAAGAGCTGGAGGTCGGTCTGGTGTCGCGTGATACTAGAGAAGAGTATTAGGCACTGCATACACCTCAATCCTTTGTGTATGTGTTGACGAGGACGTCAACAGGTCGAGTGGGGGAGAATGTCACCTGGCGCACCTTGGGCTAAGACGGTCGGCAGTGACTTGCGGAGACGTGCGGGCGGCCAGGGGATGCCGGCCGGCACGCGGGTGCGCAAACGGCCTTCGAGCAGAAACACTTAATGATTGGGGAATGCAAAACTGTTTCAATGGGAACTTCCTCAATGTGTGAGGATGCTATCCGCCAAATATGAAGTCATTCCGAGGACGTTTGGGCACGGAGATATAAGGGCGACGATCAGGCGCCACCCTGCGCGCGAGCAGGAGACAAATGTGTGAAGCAGAGTGCTTTATCTTTGGAGATTTTCAAAACTGTTTCAATGGCGAGTATCTAGGTGTGTGGGCTACACCTCCAAGATGTTTCATAGTTAGACGGTTCCGTTTGGGTAGGAAACGACGACGATGTTTGGAGCCTGCCAGAGCAGTGGCGAGAATGAGTTTACAGAATATTCCGTGGGCAATTCCTCTTCAATGGATGATTGGATGGGGCTGAAACTCAGGTGTTATGATGTAGAAGTCGTAGGCTACGCATCGGTTCAAGCGGCACGTGATTTGGACGTCGGTTGAGGAAGTTACGGAAAATGTGCGTTCCTCGGCCCTTTCAATGTCTACTGCTGGAACAAGGGAAAATGTTTTTAAGCCTATTATAAGGGGGGCATGAGTGGTGAGCTCCAGCCAGCCCTCCCCGTGCACGACGGCAGCATCGGTCGGCAGCGTCGGCACTAAATGAGCATTTCTTGGGGGAAAGATGGGGGCCTCCAAGAGCCTACTCTAGGCATCTCAGAGGAGTGTTTAGAGTACCCGGAAGGCATGGGAACCTTACGGGCGGCGTAGGGCCAGGACGGTCTACGTTGGGCACACAGTCGGTCGGGAGGTTACAAGCGACGCGCAAGGTTGCCCCGCGGGCTGCGGGAAATCAGGGGCAACACCTCCCGTGCGATCGGGTGATCGAGGTAAGCACTCCAAGACCTCGTGATCCAACTCGTGGCATGCGCTATCGGGTTCTAGCCGTCCACGGGGGTCCGGTGGCTAAGATGTGCGGTCGTGGGGCGACGCCGCATTGCGGGAAAATTGTGAAGTCGTGCCGAAGGGCAAGTAGGCATGCCGAGCATGCCGTGCGGGATCATTGCGAGATGTCGGCATATCGGATGGGCCACGGACTTAAGATGCGGTCCTACTCGGCCGAGGCATATAAGACGGCCATGACGAAGGCATGGGCCGAGGATGCGCCGAGTGAGCATGGGACATGAGGCGGGCGTTGCGGGGCGAGGATGCCAGGCGGCGCTGCCCGATCCCGCGGTGGTGAAGGAGTCTGAACCACGGCCGGCTGGACAAAGAACGCCGGAGGAGATGAGGCTGTCAGATTCCGATGGCGGAGCGAGCCGTTCAGTCCGAGCAAGTCGGCCGTGGCCGGCTGGGGAAGTTTCAATGTCGGCACCTTCGAAACCGACGGAGATGAGGCCCACCCTTCAACACACGGTGGAGCCGGCAGCCTTGGAGTGAGCAGGCCGTCCATGGTTTCCACGGTGGTGGCCGTCAATGGCGACGGCGTGGACTGGAGTGCCAAAAGTCGAGGCGACTTTTCGTATTGCGAGGGCACATTACTCCGTGGTAAATTTGCTAAGTGAAATAATAACTACAAGTTGGTCAAATAGGTAAGAAAACTTTCTTTAATAAAACCGTCCAAAACAGCTGAAATAAAAACTGTCTCCGAATCTGACAAAACTTGACCAAGAGGTAGGTCACAATCCATAATATTCGTGGCAAATTTGCTAAGTGAAATAATAACTACAAGTTAGTCAAATAGGTAAGCCAACTTTCTTAAATAAAACCGTGCAAAACAGCTGAAACAAAAACTGTCTCCGGATCTGATGAAACTTGACCCAGAGGTAGGTTTTAACACATAATAGTGCGTGGTATATTTGCTAATTGAAATAATAACTACAAGTTAGTCAAATAGGTAAACAAACTTTCTTTCATAAAACTGTGCAAACAGCTAAAACAAAAATAGTGTACGAATCTGACGAAACTTGACCAAGAGGTAAGTCATAACCCATAATATTCCGGGGTAAATTTGCTAAGTGAAATAACAACTACAAGTTAGTCAAATAGGTAAGCAAACATTCTTTAATAAAACCGTGCAAAATCACTGAATTAAAAACTATCTCCGAATCTGATGCAACTTGACCCAGAGATAGGTAATACCCACAATAGTGCGTGGTAAATTTGCTAAGTGAAATAATAACTACAAGTTAGTCAAATAGGTAAACAAACTTTCTTTAATAAAATTGTGCAAAAACCCATAATAGTGCGTGGTAAATTTGCTAAGTGAAATAATAATTACAAGTTAGTCAAATAGGTAAGCAAACTTTCTTTAATAAAACCTGCAAAACAGCTGAAATAAAACTGTCTCCGAATCAGACGAAACTTGACCAGAGATAGGTCTTAACCCATAATAGTGCGTGGTAAATTTGCTAAGTGAATAATAACTACAAACAAATCAAATAGGTAAGCAAACTTTCTTTAATAAAACCGGCAAAATCGCTGAAATAAAAACTGTATCCGAATCTGACGAAACTTGACCCAGAGGTAAGTCTTAACCCATAATAGTGCGTGGTAAATTTGCTAAGTGAAATAATAACTACAAGTTAGTCAAATAGGTAAGCAGACTTTCTTTAATAAAACCGTGCAAAATAGCCGAATAAAAACTGTCTCCGAATGAGTTGTTTGTACTTTTTTATAATTTACATTAATGCAACTTACCTTCACCGAAAAAAAAAAAACTGTCTCCGAATATGACGAAACATGACCCAGAGGAAGGTCTTAACCCACAATAGTGCGTGGTAAATTTGCTAAGTAAAATAATAACTACAAGTTAGTTAAAAGGTAAGCAAACTTTCTTTAATAAAATCGTGCAAAACAACTGAAATTAAAACTGTCTCCGAATCTGATGAAACTTGACCCAGAGTTAGGTCTTAACCCATTATAATCAGTGGTAAATTTGCAAAATGGAATAATAACTAAAATTAGTCAAATAAGTAAGCAAACTTTCTTTAATAAAACTGTGCAGAACAGCTAAAATCAAAACTGTCTCCGAATCTGACGAAACTTGACCGAGAGGTAGGTCTTAACCCATAATAGTGCGTGGTAAATTTGCTAAGTGAAATAATAACTACAAGTTAGTCAAATAGGAAAGCAAACTTTCTTTAATAAAATCATGCAAAATTGCTGAAACAAAAACTGTCCCGGATCTGACGAAATTTGACCCAGATGTAGGTCTTAACCCATAATAGAGCGTGGTAAATTTGCTAAGTAAAATAATAACTACAAGCTAGTCAAATAGGTAAGCAAGCTTTCTTTAATAAAACCGTGCAAAACAGCTGAATTAAAAACTGTCTTCGAATCTGACGAAACTTGACAAAGAGTAGGTCACAATCAATAATATTCCGTAGCAAATTTGCCAAGTGAAATAATAACTACAAGTTAGTCAAATACGTAAGCTAACTTTCTTAAATAAAACCGTGCAAAACAGCTGAAACAAAAACTGTCTCCGAATCTGATGAAACTTGACCCAGAGGTAGGTTTTAACCCATAATAGTGCGTGGTATATTTGCTAATTGAAATAATAACTACAAGTTAGTCAAATAGGTAAACAAACTTTCTTTAATAAAACTGTGCAAAACAGCTGAAAATAAAAACAGTGTCCGAATCTGACGAAACTTGACCAAGAGGTAGGTCATAACTTATAGTAGTTCGTGGTAAATTTGCTAAGTGAAATAACAACTACTAGTTAGTCAAATAGGTAAGCAAACATTCTTTAGTAAAACCGTGCAAAATCGCTGAATTAAAAACTATCTCCGACCACCCTCAATTGTAGGCAGTCTTGTTGTGGGGGAGATTAGACCCGGAGGTAGGTATTAACCCATAATAGTTCGTGGTAAATTTGCTCAGTGAAATAACAACTACAAGTTAGTCAAATAGGTAAACAGACTTTCTGTAATAAAACTGTGCAAAAACCCATAATAGTGCGTGGTAAATTTGCTAAGTGAAATAATAACTACAAGTTAGTCAAATAGGTAAGCAAACTTTCTTAATAAAACTGTGCAAAAACCCATAATAGTGCGTGGTAATTTTGCTAAGTGAAAAAATAACTACAAGTTAGCCAAATAGGTAAGCAAACTTTCTTTAATAAAATCGTGCAAAACAGCTGAAATCAAAACTGTCTTCGAATCTGACGAAACTTGACCCAGAGAAGTAGGTCTTAACCCATAATAGTGCGTGGTAAAATTGCTAAGTGAAATAATAACTACAAGTTAGTCAAATACGTAAGCAAACTTTTTTTAATAAAACCGTGCAAAATCGCTGAATTAAAAACTGTCTCCGAATCTGATGACACTTGACCCATTGGTAGGTCTTAACCCATAATAGTGCGTGGTAAATTTGCTAAGTGAAACAATAACTACATGTTAGTCAAATAGGTAAGCAAACTTTTTTTTAATAAAACCATGCAAAATTGCTGAAACAAAAACTAGCCCGAATCGGACGAAATTTGACCCAGATGTAGGTCTTAACCCATAATAGAACGTGGAAATTTGGTAAGTGAAATAATAATTACTAGTTAGTCAAATAGGTAAGAAAACTTTCTTTAATAAAACCGTGCAAAACAGCTGAAATGAAAACTTGACCCGGAGGTAGGTCTTAACCCATAATAGTGCGTGGTAAATTTGCTAAGTGAAATAATAACTACAAGTTAGTCAAATACGTAAGCTAACTTTCTTAAATAAAACCGTGCAAATTTCCTCCACAAGGGCACCAGGACTAGAGGAGAGGAGAGTTGACACAGACGGAAGCAGAAATTATGAACAAAACTCTTATTTATTTGGAATATTTTACAGAGAGGTTTACACTGATAGATAGGAAAGCTTAGACTAAGAAAGGAAAGATTACACTAGAAAAGTAGGAAAGATTACAAAAGGGCTTCAAATATTTTTCGATGCTTAAATTATCGATGCCTTTGTCTGCTGCTGAGCCCCAATTTATAGAGGGAAAACTGCATTCCACCGCCTTAAGCCGAATTCTCGAGAAACACCAATAATTGTAACTTTTTACTATTCATTACTATTCATGAATAGTATTTACTATTTGCATAGTAATTTGTCGACCGCCTTTTTCTGTTCATGAACAGTACTTTGTCGAGGATGATGTAAGTGATGACGTTAGCTACAGGTACGTATCCTGTGCTTCCTGCATAGAGTCAACTGGTTCTGTATTTTGGCTCATTTCTTCATCATCAGAAGACTCCAGAATTCCTCTGAGTTGCTCTTTAAGCTCTTTCTTTGAAGCTTTTGATAATAATTCTTTAAGAATTTCAGCAACTTGCTTTTGTTTTCTTTCTTGACTGGGCGGTTTAACCGGCTCAAGATTAATAATCCCTTTGATCGAAAAGATTGAGTCTTTGAAGAATTCAAGAATTCTTCTTCCTAAATAAGGAATATTACATAAATTTTCTCCAAGTTTTTGTAAAAATCTGTGGGTAATAACCACATCCCATCTAACAATCCATGGAATCTGATATAAGGCTGTGAACATAAGCCCATGATTTTTCATAGTTTCATTCGTTTTAACAAAATCTTCATAAACTGTTCTAATTTTATGTGGTAATATGATAGGATATAATCCCCAATTAGAAAACCAACAAATAAACCAATTAGGAAAATTTATAATTTTCTGTTCTTTAAATTGAACAAACCAGCTATGCTTCCTCTGTCTATTTCATAACAGAATGCAAGTTCCCATGCTTTCATATAATCAAAATAATTGAAATAAATTTTATTTTTATGTGGGTTCCGAGAATCAGGTGATAATTCTTTAAACCTGTACAAATCACCTTCCCATTGTTCAGGTGTAATAACCCTATGGATAAAAGCTTTAGAGAAGGCCCATTCGCCTCCAGACCTGGTGGTTGAGTCAAATTGAACAGATCCAGTAGAAGTAAGAATTTCCTGATAATACAAGAAATCTTTGGGGAAAATAAATGGATCTATAAAATTTTTAAAATAGAAGTTCATTACCTCTTCAGATGAAAGATGAGAATATTTTTCTCAATTGGTGATAACCAGATTGTTTTATTGGTATATAAGGATAAACATACTCTTTAATAGATGCAGATTTTACTGCCATTTTGTAAGCATCTTCTCTAAGCTTATTTTCATCTGGAATAGCCATTAAGGCTTCTTCTCTTAATGTTTTCTCATCTTTTTCAAAGGCAGATTTATAAGATTTAGGATCATAACCCTACTGGTACCTGGTCTATCCTTGTCTTTAATCATAATTTTCCCTGCAAAAATTCACGAGTTAAGAAATCAGGTAAAGAATTTTCTTCCTTTAATAAACTCGATATCAAAATCAAAGACAGATAAAATAGCTTGCCATCTTGCAAAGATTTGTTTTGAAGCAATGTTTTTAACATCTTTCTGTAAATCTCTTTAGCAGATTTGCAATCAACCCGAAGCAAAAAATTTTATTGAATAAATCACTTTCGAATTTTTGTATGCATAAAACAATAGATAATATTTCTTTTTTAATGGTAGAGTAATTAACCCTAGGTCCTCTCCAAACTCCTGAAGTGAAACGGACTAATGATTCTTTATTATGAATTCTTTGTTTAAGAATTCCTCCATAACCAATGTCAGAAGCGTCTGTTTCAACAATTTTAAATGCATCTGGGTTAGAAATAGCAAGATAGGGAATCTCTTTAATTCTAGCTTTTATTTTTCTAACAGCATTAGTATGCTCAGTACTCCAATTTGGATGATTTTTCTTTAATCAATCAAATAATGGCTTAGCATCATAAGCTAATTCTTTATAAAATTCAACAATATAATTTAAACTTCCAAGAAATCTTTGTAATTGATTTTTATCTCTTATTTCATCAGGAAATTTTTCAGCAAATATTATTGCTCTTTCTGTAGGAAAAATAGTTTCCTTCCTTAATAATATGTCCAAGAAATTTTATTTCTGTTTGAAAGAGTTTAATCTTTCTAGCATAAACTACTAATCCTGCTTTTTAACAACATTTATGAATATATTCAAATGTTTAAAATGTTGTCAATAGATCCTGAAAATATTAGAACATCGTCAATATAAACAATTATAAATGCTGTATAAGCATTAAATATATCATTCATAATTCTTTGAAATTCTAAAGGAGCATTTTTAAGTCCAAATGGCATAACATTCCATTCATAATGGCCAAATGGTACTGTAAAAGCTGTTTTATAACGATCTTCTTCTTTAATTTGAATTTGCCAGAATCCTGACTTCATATCAAATTTTGACATGATTTTGGCTGAATAAAGTCTATTTAATAGATCTTTTTTATTAGGAATTGGAAATCTAATCCATCTTAAAACCTTATTTAAAGGTTTATAGTTAATAACTATTCTGGGAACTCTTCTTTCAAGTTCTGCAGCATTTTCAACATAGAATGCAGGACAACTCCAAGGACTTTGAGAAGGTCTTATTAACCTTTTGAGTAATAACTCTTCAATTTCTTTTTTATTTTCTAAATGTCTTGGTCCCATAGCAATAGGTCTTGCTTTTGTAGGTTTGAGATTCTTTAAAATCTTTTTCATATGGTAGAGTTACCACATGTTTTTTCTTTCCCAAAGGCATTAGGAATTTCTGCACAAATAGTTTTCTCAATATAATTCTGTAATTCTTTTATCCTATTTTGCAAATAAGGAGAAGAAAGTTTTTCTTTTAATTTTTTAAAGCAAATTTCTTGAGAAAGAGAATTTAAAAAATTTTCTTTTCTAGAAATTGTTTTCTGAATAATATCAATTTCATGATATTTTAGTTGAGTAACAAAATGAAATGTTAATTCATGTCCTTTCAAATGCTAGTAATTCTTCTTTAGAAATTGCTTTTATAGGATAAAGCATATGTAAAAAAGGATTTCCTAGAATCACATCATGAGATAGATTTTTTACCATTATAAATGGCATTTCTAAACAAATTCCGTTGTTGCAAACAGAAGTATTTTGTAATTTGTATTCAACAAATAATTTGCTTCCATCTGCAGCATTAAGAATTTCGGTTGTTTTTGCAAAATACTTAGAAGGTACTATTCCTTCATTGATGCAATTAAAATCTGCACCAGAATCAATCATAGCAATAGCAGAGAAGTAATATTCTTCATGAACAACTATGGTCACTTTAGTGTGCCATTTATGAGTTATAACTCTATCAATCATGTTGATAAAAGTTAAAGAGTTTAACTCTTCTTTTTGTAATATATCTTCTTTTTCACTTTCTTCATCACTAGATGAATCTTTATGAGCTTTAGCTCAAAGTCGTAACTCTATCTCTTAATAGGTAAGCAAACTTTCTTTAATAAAACCGTGCAAAATCGCTGAAATAAAAACTGTCTCCGAATCTGACGAAACTTGACCCAGAGGTAGGTCTTAACCCATAATAGTGCGTGGTAAATTTGCTAAGTGAAATAATAACTACAAGTTAGTTAAATAGGTAAGCAAACTTTCTTTAATAAAACCGTGCAAAACAGCTGAAATCAAAACTGTCTCCGAATCGATGAAACTTGACCCAGAGTTAGGTCTTAACCCATTATAATCAGTGGTAAATTTGCAAAGTGAAATAATAACTACAAGTTAGTCAAATAAGTAAGCAAACTTTCTTTAATAAAATCGTGCAGAACAGCTGAAATCAAAACTGTCTCCGAATCTGACGAAACTTGACCCAGAGGTAGGTCTTAACCCATAATAGTGCGTGTAAATTTTGCTAAGTGAAATAATAACTACAAGTTAGTCAAATAGGTAAGCAAACTTTCGTTAATAAAACCATGCAAAATTGCTGAAACAAAAACTATCCCGGATCTGACGAAATTTGACCTAGATGTAGGTCTTAACCCATAATAGAAAGTGGTAAATTTGCTAAGTGAAATAATAACTACTAGTTAGTCAAATAGGTAATAAAACTTTCTTTAATAAAACCGTGCAAAACAGCTGAAATGAAAACTTGACCCCGGAGGTAGGTCTTAACCCATAATAGTGCGTGGTAAATTTGCTAAGTGAAATAATAACTACAAGTTACTCAAATACGTAAGCTAACTTTCTTAAATTAAAACCGTGCAAAACAGCCAAAGTAAAACTATCTCCGAATCTGACGAAACTTGACCCAGAGGTAGGTCATAACCATAATACTCCGTGGTAAATTTTGCTAAGTGAAATAATAACTACAAGTTGGGTCAAATAGTAAGCAAACTTTCTTTAATAAAACCGTGCAAAACAGCTAAAGTAAAACTGTCTCCGAATCTGACGAAACTTGACCAAGAGTAGTCACAGTCCATAATATTCTGTAGCAATTTTGCTAAGTGAAATAATAACTACAAGTTAGTCAAATACGTAAGCTAACTTTCTTAAATAAAACCGTGTAAAACAGCTAAAACAAAAACTGTTTCCGGATCTGATGAACTTGACCCAGAGGTAGGTTTTAACCCATAATAGTGCGTGGTATATTTGCTAATTGAAATAATAACTACAAGTTAGTCAAATAGGTAAGCAAACTTTCTTTAATAAAACTGTGCAAAACAGCTGAAATAAAAACAGTGTCCGAATCTGACGAAACTTGACCAAGAGGTAGGTCAAAACCCATAATATTCCGTGGTAAATTTGCTAAGTGAAATAACAACTACAAGTTAGTCAAATAGGTAAGCAAACATTCTTAGTAAACCGTGCAAAATCGCTGAATTAAAATCTATCTCCGACCACCGTCAATTGTAGGCAGTCTTGTTGTGGAGGAGATTAGACAGAGGATTATTAGTGTCCCTTTACGACATTCTGTTAGCTCACTTGGTTTTTTAGATTATGGAAAATCCCTTGGCCTGTCGAGGGGTGTTCCATCTGACCTTTTTGTACCGTTTCAGTTTCTCTTCTTACATTAATGCAACTTACCTTCACCGAAAAAAAAAACTATCTCCGAATCTGATGCAACTTGACCCAAGGTAGGTATTAACCCATAATAGTTCGTGGTAAATTTGCTAAGTGAAATAACAACTACAAGTTAGTCAAATAGGTAAACAAACTTTCTTTAATAAAACTGTGCAAAAACCCATAATAGTGCGTGGTAAATTTGCTAAGTGAAATAATAAACTACATGTTAGTCAAATAGGTAAGCAAACTTTCTTTAAAAAACCGTGCAAAACAGCTGAAATCAAAACTGTCTCCGAATCGATGAAACTTGTCCAGAGTTAGGTCTTAACCATTATAAATCAGTGGTAAATTTGCAAAGTGATAACTACAAGTTAGTCAAATAAGTAAGCAAACTTTGTTTAATAAAATCGTGCAGAACAGCTGAAATCAAAACTGTCTCCGAATCTGACGAAACTTGACCAGAGGTAGGTCTTAACCATAATAGTGCGTGGTAAATTTGCTAAGTGAAATAATAACTACAAGTTAGTCAAATAGGTAAGCAACTTTCTTTAATAAAAACCATGCAAAATTGCTGAAACAAAAACTATCCCGGATCTGACGAAATTTGACTCAGATGTAGGTCTTAACCCATAATAGAACGTGATAAATTTGCTAAGTGAAATAATAACTACTAGTTAGTCAAATAGGTAATAAAACTTTATTTAATAAAACCGTGCAAAACAGCTGAAATGAAACTTGACCCGGAGGTAGGTCTTAACCCATAATAGTGGTGGTAAATTTGCTAAGTGAAATAAATAACTACAAGTTACTCAAATACGTAAGCTAACTTTCTTAAATAAAACTGTGCAAAACAGCCGAAGTAAAAACTATCTCCGAATCGGACGAAACTTGACCCAGAGTAGGTCATAACCCATAATACTCCGTGGTAAATTTGCTAAGTGAAATAATAACTACTAGTTGGTCAAATAGGTAAGCAAACTTTTTTAATAAAACCGTGCAAAACAGCTGAAGTAAAAACTGTCTCTGAATCTGACGAAACTTGACCAAGAGGTAGGTCACAATCCATAATATTCTGTAGCAAATTTGCTAAGTGAAATAATAACTACAAGTTAGTCAAATACGTAAGCTAACTTTCTTAAATAAAATCGTGCAAAACAGCTGAAACAAATACTGCCTCGGATCTGATGAAACTTGACCCAGAGGTAGGTTTAACCCATAATAGTG
>JACGWL010000061.1:0-18879 GCA_034509725.1 Sesamum angolense
GATCACGTCAATGTACGTGTCATTTTCAAGCCCAGCTTTTAGGTCCTCGAGCTTTTCCACTAGGGATGGCATCTTGACCCCATGCTCTTGTACAGAGGACCCTTTAGTCATCTTGGCTCTAAAGAACTCTTTAGTGGCAACAGACCTAGTATGCCTATCTGGAATCGCATAAACCTCTTTCATGCATTGCAGAATTGAGGCGACATCGTCCAGCCTATCATACTGCTTCTGCACATCGTTAGACATGGAAGCGAGTATGATGCTTCGGACTTTGCGGTGGTCAGCATGCCATCTTTCGAACGTCTCATGCTCTTCAGACAGGACCCATCCGGCAATGTCTGAGGAAGCGGTTTATCCATGATGTACCCTTGGTTCTCATAATCGAGGACTATCCTCAGATTACGCAGTCAGTCGGTATAATTTGTTCCATTAAACTTATTGTTATCCAATATCACAGTCAATGGATTCTTAGACATGATCTACATAAAAATGTAAAAGCAGAAAATCAGCAAAAATTACAATATTTAACACAAGTTAAGGACTTGGACTTCAGTCATTAACCCTCCCACTATTTTACGAAAGCCCATCACTCTAAAAAATGGGGTTTCGGGAAACCTTCCTAGTGGGCTTAGGGTCCACAAACGAAATTCCCCATGTCCCGCTTTTACGATTCACATGGAAATAACTTTGTGGGAGGTATCCAATACCATTCTCGTCCAACGAGATCCCCAAGAACTTTTGCCTCGCCATTTTTCGCTTGATTTCGAGGACTCAAGCGAATCACGTTACTTGACGTTAGACCACCATCAACAAATCATAGCGCAACCTATTGCCCCCACGACTCGTGAGACAGGGAAATAGAAGCGTATTCACTTCGTTCACAATAATAGTGCAGCTTTATTTCAGTCCATGCATGCCACGACTTGTGAGACCATGCATGGGTGAAATGAGCTTCCTCACTACATTATTGTGGATGGAAGGCATGGAAAAAACCCTTTGTCAATTTACATTTATTAAGGTCTAATATTTTAACTTGGTCCAACCAAGTGAGAGTTCATTTGATAATGACCGAGACCTCATCACACATTAATATTATGCATGCTCAGTATTCCAAATATTAAAGCATTTAAAGAAACGCATCGCATGCAAAATAAAGAGTCTAGCACGCCCCTGTTGGATGATCACAAGCCCAAAAACCTATGCGACCCACTGAGCCCGCAGTGGATCAATGGTCAGTCTAAGGGTGGGCCTACACTATTACAAGCTATTAACCCATTAACATTATGGGCCTTGTAATACCTCTTTATTTCCTCCATCTCCATCGTGGGCTTCTTCCTTCGAACCTTTTCTCCATGGATCTCCGTGGGTCAACCCCATGACCTCTTCCATGGGCCTCCATCATGGGCTTGCTCTTTACATTTCAAAAATAATAAATAAATCCTCTCTATCTATTCTACTCTCATTACAACTTAAAAGAAACCCCAATCAAACGTTGGGGGGAGTACATTAATAGAGAGAAAGCAAGCCTTTACAATTCAGGCTAAAAACGATGAGATAAAGAAAAATAAGAGGCACGCAGGCCCACCCAACAAATAAATAAACCATTCATGAAGTCTATGGGGCTTTGTGACCATCCATGTTAATCCAATTAACACAACAAGCATATAATTACTCCAAGTAATAATGCTAAACATATGACATCCAATATCATAAAATTAATCACATATCCAATCCTAAGGAATTATATGAAAAATAATGCAACTTAAATGTGGACATAAGTGCAATCCATGCACTAATTTATTCTTGTTTAAAAAACCCATTCAAATTAATTTTAGTAATTTAACTTTGGAAAATACAAAATTTCAACCAAAAATAAATTCACTAAAATCAACTGTTTCAGAAATTATTCAGAAAAACAGAGGAAAAAATAAAATAAAAAAATTGAAAAAAAATAGAAAAATACGTTCAGCCGGCCGTCAGGTGCGCACAGGCGCCCTTACCTGCCGCGCGCGCGCGCGCACGCTCTCGGCCAGGCGCCTGCCAGCCAGTGACCGGCTGGCAGCACTGCTGCACGTCTGTGCCGTTTTTCGATTTTTCTAATTTTTTGTTTCTTTTCTTTTCCTGCAATTTCTGAAATAACAAGATAAATAACCAGATTCAAAAAATTCCAAATTTCAACAATCCTCATGTCCAATTAAATGCAAAATTAAAGCATACAAAACCCTAGATCTAGATATGCAATTAAACGATGGAAAAAACACCTTTTTTTTTTAAAGCCGATTAACACACTTTTTTTCTTCTGTTTCGCTGCAAATGACTAAGGGGTTGGAGTAATTTTGACATTTGACCTCCAGCCTCTTTGACTAACGTTCACGTGCAAAAAAACGTGATTCTGTTGTTTATTGGAAAAATAGCAATTTACGTCCCACAACTTACACCGTTTGCGATTTTGGTCCCATTGTTTTACCCTTACCACGTTTAG
Source organism: Sesamum angolense (assembly GCA_034509725.1). NCBI lineage: Eukaryota > Viridiplantae > Streptophyta > Magnoliopsida > Lamiales > Pedaliaceae > Sesamum > Sesamum angolense. Next base: position 2,483 of record JACGWL010000061.1, read on the forward strand.
TCCCATAAGTGTAAAAAAAATTACAATTTACGTCCCACAACTTATATCGTTTGCGATTTTGGTCCCAAAAGGTGTAAGTTGTGGGACGTAAATTGCAATTCTCCGCACTATTCCGTTAAAAATCTAACAAAAAATGTGAGTGGGATGTAAATTGTAATCTTTTTGACACTTATGGGACTAAATGGTGAGGGGTAAAATAATGGGACCAAAATTGTAAATGGTGTAAGTTGTCGGAAGTAAATTGCAATTTCCCCATTTATTTGTTAATGGCCATTTTGAAAAAGGATCAAAAGAGCCTACTCCTAAACTATGGATAAAAAATGCAATTTTGCCATATATAAATTTTAAAATTAAATCAAATCAAATCAAATTTACTCCTTATTTCTATCGTAAAGACAGACGTTGTAAACATCTCCTTGCCAGCATTGTCACAACAGTGGAATCTGGAGTCGGAAGGAATAGGAGACAAAGCGACAGAGGTAACATTTTCCCCGCCTCAAACATCAGTAAATTGCAATAACTACAATGCCACCGAAAAGAAGCGTTTCCCTTAACGTTCAATGACTTGTCATCCCTCGTTTTGAGACTCTATGTCATGTAAAAGATCAAGACTCCATTGGCGAAAGCACATTAGAGTAATTAAGCCGTTCTTTCACAGACTTGTTTTGATGTGGATCACGAGTTTTGGCTGTTTCATATAAACAGATTTCTATTTCTTGATCCCCATCACCTCTTTCCTTTTTTCTTTTTTTTTTTTTTTTTTTGGATCGAAAGTTTGCTGCAGAATCCTTTGTGATACCTCCAAGAATTCGTCTTTCTTATGTCCCAGGTTTCAGTTCTTGTTGCTTTTCCCCTTGTTTTCAATAAAATGTCATCTGGATTGTCTTTTTTTCATTTTCCATCTTTCGGAATTTGTTTTGTTAAATTTGTCGCATTTTTGTTGGTAAATCTTGGTAGCATTGCGTTTATAAATGTCTGAAATTGCTGAATTCGAGTAGTATAATCTAAGAAAGTTACCACTTATTATCCCGTGTGGTAATTGCTGTTGCATAACGTAAGATTATGGGATGCTATGTTCATTATACTGCTTCCTGCACAGAAAGCTTTGGGCTGAAATTATCTATGTCTATACACTTGTGTTATTCACGTGGAAGGTTCACGGTTGGTGCCTCTGCATTGCAGCCAGCACTGCACTGCTTGTCACTGGATTATTAGGGAAAAGTGATTCTGCACCGCCCACCCTGAATGGTGGTGGCTGCCCTGGTGTGGTCCAATGATTTCACATGCTAGTTCTATGTTGTTATGAGAAATTGTGAAGTTCTCGAAATCAATGCTGGTGATTTTTGGGATTAGACTTTTGAATTTAATGCATTTATTTTATTGGTCAAATTCTTGCATGGAGTTCAAGGAAGCCAATAACATTTGAACTTTTCTTGTCGTTAAATGGTGTTCGAGTGTGTGTGAGGTGTTCAATCTAGGAGCTGTTGGTTTGTTTTTGAAACATCATTAAACCTTATATGAATGTTGTTATCTTAATGTGGCTAACTTTTGGGGATGGGGCTTTACGCCATACTGTGTGTAGGCAACAAATATGACATTGTTGTACAAGATAAACATTGGTAATAATAGATGGACAGTTAATAGCTTTGTGGATTGTTGAATCAACTAGAAGTGGTTTCTTGTTTACGTTTCTATTGAGAGAAGCACTAGCAATGTGTTGCATTTCAATGGGTCGGGAAAAGATTTATAGTCTTTATAGAATATCCTAGGAATAATGTTTTTGGGGAATTTATGAAGGTTCCAAAGATAACCAACGATTTGGCTTTACCTCTATTTCTTTGTCAAGTAATTCTTTTAATTTTACTCTATTGTTTATTTGAAGGTTAGTTAAACTTAGTGGCCCCTACTACTCATGAAATTTGTGTTGCAGTTGCTGATATGGAGTTAGCAGCGCCAAGTTCAGAAATTAATTCTGAGAACTTCGTGAATGCGTTTTACATCCCTACCTATATACTTGTTCCAAACACAAAAGTGGAGCCTGTGGCTAATGTGCCTGAATGCCCTGTTTTGGTATTTATCAATTCCAGAAGTGGTGGTCAGCTAGGTGGAGATCTTCTTGTCACATATCGATCCATACTAAATACAAACCAGGTAAAATTTATATTATATGTTTCCCAAAAATTTTTCAGAGTATGGTATTCATAATATTGGAGGAGGTGTCCTTTTTAAAATAATTAAATCATTAAATATATAAACCATGACGACCCAGTGTTAGCTTAGTCCACTTCTTTTGATATACTTCATTACATGCTCTGATGTCTCTGATTTTCAGGTTTTTGATTTAGGAGATGAAGCTCCTGATAAGGTGCTAAGTAGGCTTTTTCTCAATCTTGGAAGGCTCAAGAATAATGGCAATCAATTTGCTCTTATACTTGAGAAGAAGTTGAGAATAATTGTGAGTTGTGCTGTGAAATAACATATATAAAAATTTGCCTTTACTTTTCACGGTGACTGCTGAAATCTAGGGAATGTGATACCTATATTTCTACTGAAACATCTAATGCTTTTCAATGTATAGGTTGCCGGTGGAGATGGTACCGCTGGATGGCTTCTTGGGGTGGTGTCTGATCTAAAATTGGCGCTGCCACCAGCCATAGCTACTGTGCCTTTGGGCACTGGGAACAATTTGCCATTCGCATTTGGTTGGGTAAGAAGGAGTATGCAAGTCTTGATTTGTCTTTGACAGAAAATGTTCAAGAATTTTGTCTAAGCCTTGAAATTTCAGGGTAAGAAAAATCCTGGAACTGACCGTAATTCTGTGCTCTCGTTCTTGTATCATGTGCGGAAAGCAAAAGAAATGAAGATAGACAGGTAATGACTCTCACCTTTGCGGAATAAGGTTATTTTGTTTCCTAAACTCTTTTTCCATCGTTTACTAGATTTGAGTTGGTTTGTTTGTATTGATGTATACTTTCAAAAGAGAGTACCTGGTTTCAACTTTTCGAAACTTCCTTGTTATCCCAGAAAACGCCCCAGCTACTTGCATGTCACCTTATTCTTATATTTCCTGAACATCATGTTAACGAGTGCTATTCTCATCCTAAAGCTATTCATAGAATTGCAAGTTAATCATTATTGATCAAAATTACATGACCCCTGTCAAGGTTCTTACCTCATCATTTTCTTCGTTCATATGCTTGACCGACATGAATACATTATATGCTCGATTAGAAATGTACGCACTCTCATTTGCCAGCCAAATAAACTTTTTTGAGTTCACTACATGTGTCACTACTTGACAATTGATCTACTCCAAATACAACGTTCTGTTTGTTCTGTTCAAATGTAGATTCTGTCATCAATATCAAACTTTTTATACCTTGCTCATGTGTTTTTCACAGTCTGTAAAATTTGATGGCAATGCATAGTGCTGAAATTCACTATTTGCTTAGTATTTACGACTTTAGTCTTCTCTCCTAATCGTGCAAAAGTCCTCCCCTTGTCTTCTAGCTGGCATCTTCTCATGCGGATGAGAGTACCTAAAGAAGGCACTTGTGAGCCACTTGCTCCTTTGGAATTGCCGCATTCATTGCATGCATTCAATCGGGTTTCTGCAACAGATGATCTCTATATGGTAAGAAGGCTTTTCTTCACCTCTAGATTCGCTACGAGCATTTTTTGCGTTTTCCTTTACATATCCCTTGACCATTGTATTTTTGTTGTAACACAATTCTCGCTCTGCCTCTGGCTCACAAGATCGAGATTTGTCATCTTGATTTATCTATTATGTTTGCTTTGACAATCTCCTAGGTGTAACACTTCTGATAATTATTTTGTTGAAAATCTGTTGCTGTCCTTGTGGGCACCAAAGAAAAGGCAATCTAACTAAATGTTTAATTCTAATAGTTGGTTGATACAAGTAGCAAGTATAGTTGTTCGGTTATCAACAAATAAGCAATAGATTTTAGTTTGCAAATAGAGATTCATGCCCATCAATCAAACTTTGGGACCTGCCAGAAGCAAAAGTTAGAAGGTATTTGGCTGATATTAAATATAAGTTCATGCATTTTTGGCTTAAAGGATGTCAAATTTTATCTTAGAAATTAAGTTTTCAAGTGTTGATAATATAAAATGATAGAGCTTGTAGATATCAGTAATGGCAAGTTTTTAATTAATCTGAAAGAGTTTGTCAAGTTTTTAAAAATAAATTAGTAACTCTTTACTTTTCTAAAAAACAACTTATAAGCTCCCAACATCTTGTTTTTGGGCCTCTTTTAGAAAAAAAAAACCACCAAATACTTTGAACATTTTATTAGCGCTTAAACATGTGAGAGATATCTTTATAAGATGTTTTATAATATTTTATAAGCTCTTTAGCATTGCCAAATACTTTTGTAATATTTTATAAAATCTTTAAAATTGATGTTTGAAAACTTATTAGCTTAACCAAACACCCTCTTAACTAAGAAAATTGTGGGGAAATAGTATTTTTAGTCCCATAAATTAAACTCATGTCACTTTTGGTCCCATTCATTACGAAATTAGCACTTTTAGTCACATAACTTATACAAATTAGCACTTTTAGTCTTCATGCACTTTGCCATCAATAATTTAACGATGTAGGTCACGTGCCTAGCACGTTGATGTTAAGTATTTTTTATTAAAGGAAAAAATTTGTCTTGTATATGAGTGTTTCATTTAGCCTACTTGATTCACTTATGGAAAACATGATCTTTTATGTTGTTTCTACTTGGCTTCAACTTATAGAAATATAGGAACAAAATTCAATTTTTGTGAGAGAAGAGAGAATCGTTATGTTTTTTGCCCTAATTTTCTTCACAATTTATTTTTCCCCCCAAATATAGTTATATTTTACCCCGAAAATGATCCCAAGTGAAAAAATAAATCAAGTTTCTCTCCAGCAAAAAATACTTAACGATAACATGCTAGACACGTGCTCTACACCGTTAAATTGTAGACAAAAAAATGAATGAGGACCACAAGTGCTAATTTTTATAAGTTACGAGACTAAAAGTGCAAATTCCATACTAAATGAGATCAAAAGTGAAAGGGGCCTAACTTATGGGGCCAAAAATGTTATTTCCCCGAAAACTGTTAATAGGGAACACCAATATGTTTATTATAGGAAAAATTGCATTTTTGGTCCCGTACGATAGTTGTGTTGCACTTTTGATCCCGTAGTTTACGGGCTCAGCACATTTAGTCCTATAGAATAAATATTATAGCATTTTTGGTCCTATAGGATAAAATTGTAGGACATTTAGTCCCATAGTATATAAAGTTGTAGCACATTTGGTCCAATAGTATATAATGTTGTGGCACATTTGGTCTCATAGGATATACAGTTCTTTATATCCTATTTATATCCTATAGGACCAAATGTGCCACAATTTTCATCTTATGGGACCAAATGTGCCAAATTTTTATCTTATGGGACCAAAAATGCTACAATATTTATGTTATAGGACTAAATGTGCAAAGCCTACCAAAACTGCAAAATACCTTATCCTGTGGGGCTAAAACTGCAATTTTTCCTTTATTATAAGACGTAACCATCAACACTATTGATTCCCAAAAACAAACATACAAGCATTTTTATAGCTTTCTCTTTCCCTGCCATGCTAGCCTAAAACTTTGAAGGAAATTTTTGTTCATATTTTATTTTTTAACATGTAAATGTTTCAGGAAGGTTACGACACTTTTCGAGGAGGATTTTGGAACTATTTCAGCATGGGTGAGTGTGGTTTCCATTCTTTGATCAAATTGACACTTTATAATGGATCTCTTTCAATCATTATATGTCTTCTGCATGTCCATACAGTGATATTAGGCATTAGCAATTCCTGCTGGAACTTTATTGTGCAAATAAACATTTCTGAGTAAATTACATCTATCACCCTTGAGGTATGTCTACAACTAACCAAAAACATTTAGTTCAAAACAAATAAAAGATTCTAAGTATGTTTTGACTTGTCCTATTAATAATCATTTTGAGTTACTGTATTTAACAATCCCAACCATTCCATTTAGTCCGGGGTTTGGAATTTAATTATTAGATAAAAAATAATTATTAGCTTTTAGGTTTCTCAATTGTTTCCACTCCGTAGAAGCTTAAATGTAGTAATAAAGCGATAAAACTTAATTTAGAGTTAGGATATAATATTTAAGGTTGAAAATTATTCATTTTTCATCTTCAAGTTTTAAGTTCATTAACAGGGTTATGAGCAATTTTATGGCATAGGAATTCATTTGTAGCTTAAATAGCATTTATCTCTCGCAATTACTATTTTTCGTTTCTTGAAAATGTAATATTTGTAGTCTCTTAGTTGAAATTTATTACTCTTCTTCATTTATGGAAAATTCAGACTAAGTCTCCATTTTCTCGAAGTATATTTTTTTCTAAGACACGCCCTAGCACAACAATGAGATATTATTAACTTCCGGATACTATTTTAGATAAAAGGGTTTAATTGTATATCAGTTTTTAATTTTAGCAAAAATTGTATTTTTTTGCTTGTAAAATTAATTTTTATTTTAGCAAAAAATTGTCTTTACACATGAATATAACATTATTCCGTCCAATTAAAGGAAAAGTATTTTATGTATAGTTCCTAATATTTTATCCTACTATTTTTATTGTCTTTAGGAATGGATGCACAAGTGTCGTATGCATTCCACACTGAACGTAAATTGCATCCTGAAAAATTCAAAAACCAGCTGGTTAATCAGGTAAATATATATATATATATATTTTTTAACACCCAAACACACACTCATCACACACACACACACCCCATCTCCACAATGAAATGTTTAGTGCACAAATCATTTGGGGTGTCCCCTAAGGGATGTTAATTAGGTAAATATTGCAGATCTAAAGGGTTTAATGCAATTTACCATCCTATAATGTTGCAAATGAGCAAATTATCCCCCTATAAAAAAAATGATAGCAATATTACCTTCCTGTGCTTCTTAAGTTGACTAAGGAGGTAAAATACTTCATTTCAAAAAATATAAGGGGTAAATTGCTATATTTTAAAAACGCGAGGAGGTAAATTGCTAATATTTTTTATAGGGGAGTAATTTACTCATTTGTAATATCACAAGACGGTTGCTTCTATTTTTCGCCAGATCTAAATACATATAAATTTCTTTTTCCCTTGTACCATCATGATTTCTACTGCTGTGACATTATTCAATTCTTGAATCAAAATTTAGGCCAGTTTTCAGGAGGAAGAATTTGTTGAATTCTTGCTTTAGGAAATGCATATTTTCTTATGTAAATTCCTAACAAGTTTAATTTTTCTGGTGCATTTTTTTAAAGTAAGAAACTAGGTTTATTTGGAACTAGCCTAGATCTATGTTGTAATGAGATGCTTCTTTCTTATATCTAAGGGAACATATGCAAAGCTTGGATGTCAACAAGGATGGTTTTTCGCTTCTTTGGCTCATCCTTCTTCAATGTGAGTTACGTGCTTCATCCACCATGGCTTTACTTAACTTCATTACTTCAAAAAGTAATAGTGACAAAATATTGAGTAATACTTTTGAAGTTGTAACCAAAGATGTATGTTAAATGATAATAATTTTGATTTTGTCACAACACAATTATTAGTTACAAGAATTGTTCATTGAGTTGTCACTATTTTTTTTGTAGTGCATTGTCATAAATAAATTATGAAAATTATTGTGCTGACAAAATAAAAATTCTTGTCACCTAAAACATATAACTAGTGACAATTTTAATATTTTGATTTAATATTTGGTCAACAATATTCCCTTTTATTGTAGTGTTCAAAGCATTACATGTCACGTTCATTATGTTTGAAGCCAACTTTACTATATATAGAATTAGTATTTAATGGGATAATTACATTTTACAACACCTAAAATTACAATCAAATTACAGAACTCAGCTTTGTTAATAGTTACACTGATCCATTTCCCATAGTAATTTCTTTTATTTAAGCAAAATCATTTGATGCAGGAATGTAGCTCAGATGTGCAAGGTTAAGGTCATGACAAAGCAGGGCTGTTGGGAATGCATCGAAATCCCTCCCAAGTACTTCACTGATTTATTTCCAGAATTTATCCTGATTCATGCATGCTCTATAATTGTCTTTGCGTAGAGACATCGCTAAGGTTAGTTGTTGAAAAGAGGGCGAAAACACATTGAGGTTTTTCGATCATCATAAGTACATTATTACGCTCTCAAATATTTGGTCTACAACTATAACTCACTGCTATTTTGGATAGCTGATTTGATTCCTGAAGGAAAAAATGAGAAAGTTGCAGTAACATTGTACTTCGTTAACCATACAGTATCAGGTCTATTGTGTGCCTTAATCTGCCAAGCTTTTCTGGAGGACTAAATCCGTGGGGAAGTCCAAGTGGTATTAGACGACGTGAGGTCAGTAGCCTGATGCTCTATCTTTCATGTCACTATTCTCTTCCAGAAAAAATGAGAATTAGAAATCAAAATTCTTGATCTGTTAATTATAATTATGTTTTCTGCTTCAACTTGGTGCACAGAAAGGTTTCACTCCACCTTATGTAGATGACGGATTAATTGAGGTTGTCGGCTTTAAAGACGCTTGGCATGGACTAGTTTTGCTTGCTCCAAAAGGACATGGACGTCGTATTGCTCAGGTTTGTCTTGATTTTGTTTGTGCTAAAAGTTTTGAATTTGTCCTATTTTCCTTACTCAAGGTCGCATATCCATTGACGTTTGCATCACGAGTTGTTTCCACATCTTTAGGGCGTTTGCAACAGCTTAATTTAAGTGCTTATCGGCTTTTTGCTAAAAATACAGAGAACATAGTGCTTTTAATTTACAGCTTATACATTTGGATTCCTTAAATTGAGTTTATTTAAATCAAAAGTTCTCGGTGCTTAATGGTAGAATTGTACATATCAAATAGAACTTTTTCCCCAACCACTCCAACTTCAGCTGCTTTCTACTTGTCACTTTTGTTTCTAAAGACTCCTAACGTTTCCCCCAACTGAACTTACGACCTTTTTTACAACTTATTCTCATCAGAGACATAGAAACTAATGCGAACACCCTAAGTTTGATAGCATTAGACTGTACATTGTTGTGCAAATACATCATAAAGAGTGATACTATTATTGCCTATTATGCGAGCTCAATTTAAATCTACGGAAAAAGATTGTTTTGGCCCTTAAACATTTGGAACTTTTAAATTTAACTAAATGAACTGTAAATTTAACCATTTTACTGGCTAATCACTGGAACATGTTACATGTGCCAATTCTTTACTTCTGCTCAAAAAAGCTGAAGGACAAGTGTAGACGGAGTAGTAGGCATTTTCATTTGTTTTCATCACGACCTTACTTTGTGTATGGAAGCAAGAATTTTTCTCAAGATGAATTTTCACACAGCAGCAAACTATGGTATATGTTGGAAATGATGAAGGCTCGTAATTCTTGTACCAAACTCTGCACGATTATGTTGATAAACGTCTTCAGATATATATCATTGAGTTAACTGTGAGGTTTACAAGGTTTCATAGCATTCAGATACTTTATGATTTTCCTAGCAGAACTTAACTTCTCTTATATGTTCTCAAAGATTAAGCCGGCTGGCCAATTTGCTGTCATTCTTATAAACAGGCACGCGGTATCCGGTTTGAGTTCCATAAAGGTGGAGCTGAACATACTTACATGAGGATTGATGGGGAGCCGTGGAAGCAACCTCTCCCAGTCGATGATGAGATGGTGGTAGTAGAAATTTCTCATCTCGGCCAAGTCAAGATGCTTGCTACGCATGATTGTATATCCAAAAGCATGTTCGACCCCTCGTCTCCTATGGCACAGGAAGATGGGAGGGACAGCGACAATGAGGATGAGTCTCCCGGGGAAGCGTGGAGGAAATTTGGGGCTGCAGACACATTCAAGATTCCAGATGATGTTAACCTAGCTCTTGACCCATCTCGCCTAAGCTAATCCTGCTCCTGATAAATAGTTGGATTAACGATTCCTTACAAGAGGGATTACTGCTCTTGCAATTTTGCTAGACTTTTATCTTTTTTGGTTACCTTAGTCATATATATAGATGTACGGAGAGAAGCACTTTTGATTAGAAAATATCTCTAAGAGATGAGCCCGACTGGGCACAGGCGACTTTACAAAAAAGAGAGAAGAGAGAGAGAGAGAGAGCCCGACTTGGCTTCTTTTCAGCTTTCTTATATCTCTTTTCTTCCCCATTTTTTGGTGAAGAAAACGAGTTATCCCAAATAACTAAATTTTTCCACCTAAAACCAATCAAGAGAGTAACTGTCAATTATAAATATATAGGAAACAGGAGATACTGCGAAGGAACTTATTTATTCAGACATTCTTCATCCAGACCAGACAACTTGCACAGAAACAGATTTATTCAGACATTCTTCACTCAGACCAGACAAAGATATGACAACAAAACAGCAACAAAACCAACACTTGATGCATAACTAAAAGGCCACCCCTTAACTTATTATTATTATTATTCCAGAACTTCCTCAAAGACAGCTCATAGATAGACCTAACACTGAACCAAATTGTCCCTTTGTTAGCTAGACGGCGCGATTTTCAATGTCTGAGAAGATGGCACTATGCATCCGGTTCTGGCCATCTCTCTGCATTCCCCACCGGCGGACTCTGAGCTGCAGCTGAGCCACAGCTGCCAAGAGCCTAATGGCTTGAGCAGGTTTTAGTATCTCCACTAGCATTATGCCAGTTTTCATTCTCAGAAAATCAGCACACTCCACTAGAGTCTCCAAGGACAACTTCAGCCGATCCACAGCCGACTCCATGTTATGCTCCGCCCCATTTCGCAGCCGCCCCAGGCGCCTCACCAATTCCACCATCAGTGGAGACGCCTGCAACGTAAAAATTGCGAAAAGCGTTATAAATTCACAGAGAACAAGTTAAGGAAGGTTCTTGAAAGACCCTTAGTCATAGTTTAAGCACGTGAAATCCCAAAAAGGCACAAAATTCACACCAAGCCTTTGTGCCTTTTGGGTATGAAACTTTAAAACACAAAAGAACACCCTTAGTTCATTAATTAACACTAACTTTGGTTTGAACACGACAAAACAAATTTTGTGCTATGTAATGAGAGATAGTAACTATTACCACAACTTCCTGCGCCCTGTCAAACTCATCAGTGAGTTCTTTCTCCTCCTCCTTAATCTCCACCATCAATCTATTTATCCTTTGAGACTGTTCTTCAGTCAAGTCCAAGATGTTGTTCTTCACAAGCCGGAACAACAATCCAGGTCTAAATCCACCGATCCAGAGATAGGCTCTCTCGAACGAGCTAAACCAAGAAGGCATAAGCACTAGAAACACATTTTCCTCGACAACTCTTGCCTTAGCTTCAAAGTAGTGTTTGTAGTGCCCCATTACTTGCTGGATGAGGCCCTTGCCGCACACCTCGTATTCTTCTTCCTCGGACCTGTTTCTTTCCATTAGTCCAAGGAGGTCTCGCAGGTATCGTTCTTGATCGATCAACCACCGCTCAAGAAAGGCCTCAAACGTTTGAGCATGGTCATTGGTTTGCAATATTATGGGATAAACCATGATTCAATTTGGCACTCAAAAGCGAATGCCCTCTAACAATATGCCTAAGAGGAATCATCCTTATATAATACATCCTACTTGGCTGCTAAGGTTGCCTTAGATCAAGAATGAAGCAATTTCAGTGGCTCCAAGTTGGACAGTGTGGGGCTTGTAGTACGTAGTATTGCTCTTCCCTCAGGTTTTCTGCCGAATTAAGAAAAATATATCAGAAAAAGACAGAACGATTGAGCGAGGAGAGAGTAGAAAACGACTATCTAAAACTCATAAAAAACTTGACTTTCCGCTTACAATTTTTAGAAGAAGCTGCATGGCAGCTTAACACGGTACAGTCGACGATAATGGCGGTATTAGAAGATTAATGTGTTTATTATAAATAAATATCTTAGATATTTTCTAGAGAATTGTAGAAAAAATCCTAGATATTTCTTAGCAACATTCTAGAGTGCTCAAAGCTTCTTGAGCAAGCTTTTAATTATAGCCACAAATACAATTTCAAGAAGCTTCTATGAGCCACTATAAATAGGCATATAGTATGTGGATTTGAAGAAGTGAGAAAGAAATCATTACAACTAACTACAAACTATCATTTTCCAAGTTCTAGCTCTCTTGCTCTTCTTTTGTTGATTTAGCTAACTACTCTCATTCTAGCCTTCTTCTCCAAATCTCAAACCAACATTCCTCCAACCTTCAATCCTTCTTTTTCCAAAAACTAAAATACTAACAGGCGGTGGGGGGAGGCGGGGATTGACACCTCAGACGGCAAGAATTTGCACATTCAGGTGGGTTCAGCCACTCACAGGGATGGAAATGAGGATTCTTGTGGAAGAAACAAATGTGGACAGGAAATGCATGCCATCACATGGTGAGTGATGGAGAAAGATGGAGTTATCTATAACCGACTGTTGGAGGGTTGGATCAATCCAAACATGCAAGCTTTATTACGGCTTCATGAGTGATGAAATGGAAGATTTTGTCCTTAGGTTGTTTTCATTCTTTTTGTTTTTCAACTGGGGAAGTTCTTGAAATAGTACTACTGAGCTCTCACGCAACTCAATTTTGCAGTTGCGGCTGCATGATCTTGATGTCATACTATGATTCACGAGGTTCTGATTTCTATAGTCTAATCTCATATGCAGATATCAGGGAATTGAATTTTTTATTTTACATGATGTGCATATATTAATTGAAATAAAAGATGCAATTTATAGGACTTGAGATAAAAAAATTCAATCCAAGAAAAAGAGTTATGTAATTTTTAAATTTTGGACATAAGTGTAAGTTAGTTAATGATATAATATTTATTATATCTTTGAAAGAATACATTTTTTGAGGAAAAAAATCATTTTAGAAAATATAGCTTAATTGTTACGATATATGTTTAAATAATAATATTTTTTTAGACGGGTAATTAAAATAGGGTTTAATGCAATTTACCCATGTAATATTGCAAATTAGCAAATTATCCCCTATTAGAAAAAAGAATAGCAATTTATCGCCCAATAATATTGCTACATTTCAAAAAATACAGGAGGGCAAATTGCTATATTTTTTTCATAGGGGGGTAATTTACACATTTATAATATTACCGGGTATAAATTGTATTTTTTCCAATTAAATTAAGTATTAGTCATTTTGTGTTCTCGAAGAAAATTAATGTGATACCCTATTAAATATAGGAAGTTTATGGTTGATATTAGGAGAAAAGATTTGTTTGGTTCTCTAACATGTAAGTGAAAGGGGAGGAAAAATGAAAAAACAAGGAGACATTAAAAAATATAATTTTATTTAAGTTGTTTAGTATCATTGAGAAGGGATTAAATTTTTTTAAAAAAAAAAACAACTCTTCTTGTTGGTGTGAAAAAAATAAACTGAGAAATAAAAACTTATTTTTATAATTTTGCAGATGAAACCTTTCTCTTTATTTTATATTAGAAAATAAATAAGTTAATATGATACTAAAATGATTTTAAGTATATAAAATCACATTTTATATATATCAAACCTTGTACAAAATTATAAAAAAAATTCTTAAATGTATTGTTCGTATTATATAATTTATCTTCCATAGAAAACTATTAAGTACATACGTTTAAAATGATCTTACATATCAAGAAAAATAAAATATAAACTAAGAATGTATACTTACTTTTAATGCATTATTAGGAATTGGTGATAATAGAAGTCATGATATAAATTATGAAATATTATGTTAATTTCTAGCAATAAATGTAGATGTATACACATAATATTACATAAAATTATTTTATTATCATATCATTGTAATCACGAAAAATAAATAAATCAAGGATACAAAAGCAAAATAAAATATTATAAATCTTTTAAGCTTTAATATAAAACCATAAAATAAAAGTTGAAAATAAAATTTATGATATATTAAGGAATTGAATTAATCTTTGTATTTATTATTAATCTAACATATATGTATGAAAGTTTCAATTGAAATAGAATATACATAAGAAGAAATAAAATTCAAACAATTATATGTGGCCTTCTTCAAAAAAAAAGTTCAAATTAAACAAACATGAAAATACATATTATTTATATATAAATGCAAAGATTTACAAAGCATATAATCATAAATATAGTAGAATCATATTTAGATAATTCAAGAAACTAATTACAATAAAATTAAAATTTTAGTGATTCTTTTCATCTTGTAAAATCTTATTAGTAGACAAAAAAAAAAAAAAAATCTGAAAGAGAATGACGAAATTAAACTATAAAATAAAAATTTAATGAATGAAATTATAGTTTACAAAAATACTTGGTCTATAAAAAGTACAAAAGGGTAAAATATTAAACGAAATATGTGTCTATTAACACTAACTAAATATATTCCTTTTTGTACGAAAACCAAAGCCAAAACAAAATAAAATAAAAAAAAAATCTGAAAGAAAAAACAATTATATTAAACTACAAAATAAAACTATAATATATTGAAAACTATGGTATATAAAATAATTAAAAGTGGTGAATATTTGAATACAAATATAAACTAAATAGCAAATTAAGTTCAATCACATAAATAAATATTAAACAAAATATGTAACTATTAACATTAAATAAATTTGTTATATCTTGTAGAAATATATATATATATATATATATATATATATATATAAAGAATGAAGCAGAAAAAAGAAAAAAAAATTAAACAGTAAAAAATTGAAGGGATGAAACTATAATATGCATAAATATACTGGTGTATAAAAATATACAAAAGAATAATTATCTAGAAACTAAAAATTAAATTAAATAGAATCATACAAATAAATGTTGAAATAAATATATACCATTAACACTAAATAAATCTATTCATTCTTTACCAAATCAAAAAATCACCATATAAATTTGAAAAACTAACACCATAGAAAAATAAATTAATATTTAATAAAGAAAACATAACAAAAGGATAGAGAGTTCAATAACTTTCAAGTATTATAAAAAATAAAATATAAAATATAAAATGCTATCACCATAAAGAATAAAAAAACATCACTCTACGGCTCTACCCATAAAGATAAGTGTTAAGATGAATAAATATTAAAAATTAATATACAAAATTTTAAAGATCATAAAAAAATGAATATAATGAAATATGCAGAAATCGCTTCGGCCATAGAAGAACAATAAAAAGAAGCATATGAAGTGCTAAATTTTGAGATCATTTAATGGAAAAACATACAACTGACATATTTGAGCCTATTTAATAAATGAAGAGATGCAAAATAGATTTTGTTCTATTTATATACAAATATGATGGAGACCATGATCATTAGGTAAGTTTAAGATAAATTTAAATTAAATTTATATTATAATCTTGGAGATAAAATTTTAGATAAATACAGAATAAATATACAATATATTTACAATAGATGATGTCTCTAACCAATAAGATTTTTTCTTGACAATTAAATAATTCAATTATAATCTTAGAGATAAGATTTCACGTAATATTGAATTTTTTAATTCACAAGAACAAATCTCATTGGTTAGATATTTTGTTTAATTTAAATATAATAAAAATTGATTTTGTATTTATCTAAATAAATTCACCTATCCAAAATCTTATCTTCAAGATTAAGATACTAAGTTAATTTATATTTATCTTAAATAAATCCACATTTTGTGGTCTCTTTGTCAATTATAAATAAGTCATATTCAGAGGTTGTAAAGCATGTGGAGTGAAGGAATGCCATACAGTCTGAAATGGTTTTATTGCACTTTTGGTCCCGTTAGATAGGGTCCCGCGCTCTGCCTGGTTGACACATATGGTCCTGAAGTTTTCAGCATTTTGACAGCATTAGTCCCAAACTCAAGACATTTTGTTTTACTCCCCTAATGCTCGGAAATTGGCCCATCATGCTTCCGAAATAAATTAAGCTTCCATAAATTCGTACCTTTTTCTGACCGCCTTGTTCCCGGGTATTCCAAGCTCTCGGTTTTACTGACTTCCTCCAACCACACAACCGCAGCAGATGGTTCGCAGACGCTTGGCTCCTTCAGCAACAAATAGCACAACCCTATTTCGTTTCCTACCTTAGGGTGTAGAAGATACTCCGATACAGCGACTTAATGGAATTTTGGACAGCAATTTGTAAGGAAGCCTTCCTTTTATTGAAGAAATATAGGCAATATTACATAGATATTATTTCCTCCGTTGGAGGAGACAACTATTTAGCCTCTTATTTGATAGAGGGCTAGACTCTTTGGGGAAATCCCCATGAACTGAAAGATAAAAAATACAAGGATTGAAAGACTCAGTTTATTAG
>JACGWL010000062.1:0-23134 GCA_034509725.1 Sesamum angolense
CACCTCTGGGTCAAGTTTCGTCAGATTCAAAGATAGTTTTTATTTCAGCAGTTTTGCACGGTTTTATTAAAGAATGTTCGCTTACCTATCTTACTAATTTGTAGTTATTATTTCACTTAGTAAATTTACCACGCAGAGTTACGTGTTAGGTCTCTTTCGTTCAAAGATAGTTTTTATTTCAGCAGTTTTGCACGGTTTTATTAAAGAATGTTTGGTTACCTATCTTACGAATTTTTAGTTATTATTCACTTAGCAAATTTACCACGCAGTATTACGTGTTAAGACCTACCTCTGGGTCAAGTTTCGTCAGATTCGGAGACAGTTTTTATTTCAGCAGTTTTGCCCGTTTTATTAAAGAAAGTTTGTTACCTATCTTACTAATTTTTAGTTAATATTTCACTTAGCAAATTTACCACACACTATTATTTGTTAAGACCTACCTCTGGGTCAAGTTTCGTCAGATTCGAAGACAGTTTTTATTTCAGCAGTTTGCACGGTTTTATTAAAGAAAGTTTGCTTACCTATCTTACTAACTTGTAGTTATATTTCACTTAGCAAATTTACCACGCACTATTATGGGTTAAGACCTACCTCTGGGTCAAGTTTCGTCAGATTCGGAGACAGTTTTATTTCAGCAATTTTGCACGGTTTTATTAAAAAAAGTTTGCTTACCTATCTTACTAACTTTAGTTATTATTTCACTTAGCAAATTTACCACGCACTATTATGGTTAAGACCTACCTCTGGGTCAAGTTTCGTCAGATTCGGAGACAGTTTTTATTTCAGCAGTTTTGCACGGTTTTATTAAAAAGTTTGCTTACCTATCTACTAATTTATTATTTTAGCAAATTTACCACGCACTATTATGGTTAAGACCTACCTCTGGGTCAAGTTTCGTCAGATTCGGAGACAGTTTTTATTTCAGCGTTTTGCACGGTTTTATTAAAGAAAGTTTGCTTACCTATCTTACTAACTTGTAGTTATTATTTCACTTAGCAAATTTACCACGCACTATTATGGTTAAGACCTACCTCTGGGTCAAGTTTCGTCAGATTCGGAGACAGTTTTTATTTCAGCGTTTTGCACGGTTTTATTAAAGAAAGTTTGCTTACCTATCTTACTAACTTGTAGTTATTATTTCACTTAGCAAATTTACCACGCACTATTATGGTTAAGACCTACCTCTGGGTCAAGTTTCGTCAGATTCGGAGACAGTTTTTATTTCAGCGTTTTGCACGGTTTTATTAAAGAAAGTTTGCTTACCTATCTTACTAACTTGTAGTTATTATTTCACTTAGCAAATTTACCACGCTATTATGGGTTAAGACCTACCTCTGGGTCAAGTTTCGTCAGATTCGAGAGTTTTTATTTCAGCGTTTTGCACGGTTTTATTAAAGAAAGTTTGCTTACCTATTTTACTAACTTGTAGTTATTTCACTTAGCAAATTTACCACGCACTATTTGGTTAAGACCTACCTCTGGGTCAAGTTTCGTCAGATTCGGAGACAGTTTTTATTTCAGCGTTTTGCACGGTTTTATTAAAGAAAGTTTGCTTACCTATCTTACTAACTTGTAGTTATTATTTCACTTAGCAAATTTACCACGCACTATTATGGTTAAGACCTACCTCTGGGTCAAGTTTCGTCAGATTCGGAGACAGTTTTTTTCAGCGTTTTGCACGGTTTTATTAAGAAAGTTTGCTTACCTATCTTACTAACTTGTTATTATTTCACTTAGCAAATTTACCACGCACTATGGTTAAGACCTACCTCTGGGTCAAGTTTCGTCAGATTCGGACAGTTTTTATTTCAGCGTTTTGCACGATTTTATTAAAGAAGTTTGCTTACCTATCTTACTAATTTGTAGTTATTATTTCACTCAGCAAATTTACCACGCACTATTATATGTTAGGACCTACCTCTGGGTCAAGTTTCGTCAGATTTAAAGACAATTTTTTTTTTCGGTAAATGTAAGTATCGTTAAGAAGTAAACAATACAAGAGTACAATACAAATAGATGAACTCAACTAGCATTTCCCTCGATAGGCCAAGGGATCTGCCATAATCGGTATAAGCCCTGAGTACTAATAGAGTGAAGCAATGGGGCACTAAGAATCCTTCGTTTGACTTCTTCAATCACTAAAGACACAATGATGGATGGTGCTCGGGTTTTATGTTAAAACTTGCGAAAATTCCGTTCCTGCCAAAGATGGTAAATAAGGGATGCTAAAAGAGATCTGTATGCCGCATTTACCACATGGTTACCTCTCCATCGGGACATGGCCCACATGATGCCACGTTGCCAATCCACATAAGGCCACTGGAATCGGATGTGTCTTCTGATAGCCCTAAGGCAATTATCTGGAAAACCGGCAAGCAAAGAATAGGTGGTCGTGCGTCTCAAAGCTCCCATCAGTACATAGGATGCAGTGTCCATCAAGATGTTGCAGCCATTGTTTATCCATAGTGGATAACCTCCCCAAAATAGCAAGCCATAAAATAAAGCAATTCCGTGGTATCTTGAAAGGACCTAAGAACAGTGAATGCCAACCTACCTTAGGTCCTGGCGGCCGGAATAAGTGATAGGCTGCTGCATTAATGAATTTACCGCCATTAGAATCCCAAGTGATTACATCACGGCCAGTGTGAATGGGTGCAAGGTTTTGGATAATCTCCAAATGTGTAATGTCCGTAATCAAAGGCAAGCTCAACATATTATCCTCAATAACCTCACTCAGCGTAGCCATAGGGGTCGTGCCAGTAAGTTGAGGACCGCGAGGGAATCGGAGAATAAGTGGACCAAGGTTGTGCCATGGGTCATGCCAAAGAGAGAATGATTCTCCTGTCCCGATCTTAAGCTGGATATGAGGGAGTAATGTACCACATAACTCAAGCATCTTCCGCCAGCTCCAGGCTCCTCGCTTGGCATTGACCGTCCATATAGAGGCATCACAGAGTCTGTAGTGTGCTATCCATTCAACTCATATGGACTCCTTCTCATGTTTGATGACTGACCAAAGGTGGCGACTCATAAGGGCTCGATTAAGAGCAAGAATGTCCCGTATGCCTTGGCCCCCTTCCTCGATAGGTTTGCAAACACTTTCCCATGCAACTTTAGGATATCCACTAGAAGAGTTTCCTTTCCACAAAAAAGTACGAATCCTCTTCACAATTTCCTTAATGACACCCTTAGGCAATAAGAAGGCCATTGCCCAGTATACCTCAAAAGCAAGAAGTACAGACTTAATCAGTTGCACTCGCCAGCAAAAGAGAGGCCGACACCATCCCAGCCACGAATCCGAGCATCAATTTTCTGTAAAAGAGGCTGGCAATCTAACATGGTCAAGCGAGAGGCAATAAGTGGAAGACCAAGATACCTCAATGGTAGGCGTCCTTCTTGAAATCCCAGTGTTTCAAGAAGTAATGTTCGGACTCCATTTGCCACCTTTGACAGGATCAGATGGCTTTTCTAGGGATTTGTATGTAGGCTAGAGAGGGAGGCAAATAAATCCAGCCCACGTCGGAACAAGTCCACTGATCGGACCTCTGGTTTGCAAAGAAGGATGAGGTCATCAGCGAAGCTTAACTGAAAAAGGCCCAGTTCCTTACACTGCCAGTGGTATGCAAAACCACCATCCTGCTCAATAAATTGTAGTAAAATCAGATGTAGGACTTCCATAACGAGCACGAACAGGAATGGAGACATGGGATCCCCTTGTCTAAGTCCCCGGGCCCCTGCAAAGAAACCATGTACCTCTCCATTGAGGTATAAAGAGAAATGCGGTGAGGTGACACATTCCTCAATCCACCAATTAAAGGTAGATGGAAAACCGAACAGCTGAAGCGTAGCCATAAAAAAATCCCACTCCACTGTATCATATGCTTTACGAAGATCCACTTTTAATGCACAACGAGGGGGGAGCCGGCACTGTTTATATCCTGAAAATAATTCTTGTGCCAACAAGACATTATCACTTATCGACCGCCCTGGAACAAACGCAGTCTGTGATGGGCTAATGAGCTTGTCCAGAATACCCCAAATCTGAATCACTAATATCTTGGTGATAATTTTATATGACATTACAGCACGATATAGGCCTAAAATCAGCAACTAGGGACGGAGCACATACCGTAGGAATAAGTGTAATGAGCGTGGCATTAACTTGTTTAAGCAGACGACCCGTAGTAAAGAAGTCCATCACAGCCGCAGTAATTTCCTCCCCAACCACCGGCCATGCTGCTTTAAAGAATCCCGATGAATAGCCATCTGGCCCTGGTGCTCGATCTTCTTCAATATCAAAAACCGCTGTTTTGACATCATCCTTTGTAATAGGGTGAATTAAAAAGTTGGCCTCTTCATTCGTAATTATGTGTCTTGCCTAAGGCCGCAAGTATCGTAAATCCATAGCCCTATCGGTCCGATCACCACCCAATAGCCTTTGATAGTATGCAACGAAAACATTACTGATTTCATTTGGCTCCATAAAAGTATTACCAGCTTCATCAGATATCTGAAAGATTTGCTTGTTCGCTCGTCTAATGGCCACTTTACAGAAAAACACTCGGAGCACTAATCACCGCCCTTCATCCACTGTATTTTATCTCTCTGTTGCAACATGACCTGTTCGATCTTAACAGCTTTTAGGAAAACAAGTCTGCAACAGTGCTCCAGATGCAACAGCAGGGGGTCATGACGATCTTCCTGGAGGAGTCGTTGGGATACTTCCAAAAATTCCCCTGCTAGTTTGACATTGGCCGAGAGGTCCCCTTTCATCTTTCTTTGCTGCCGAAAGATCGGCTCTAAGGCTTTAAGCTTCCTGGTCACTGAGTACATAGGTGTGCCCACTATATGATGCCGCCAAATGCCTTGCACAGAAGCAATAAACCCCGGTGATAGAGCAAGATAATTGTCAAAACGAAACATACTGACCTGAGGCCGTCGACAATCACCACACAGGACTAACGGGGAGTGATCAGATGTCCACGGAGTGAGGCAATCATAGAAAACATCTGGCCACCGTTCCATCCATTTGTCATTAGCTAGTAAACGATCTAACCATTTCCAGAGGCTGCGGCCATCCTCACTGTAATTATGCCACGTAAAACGTTCTCCTCGCGTAGGTAGTGCAATGAGGCCAGTGTTCAGGATGCAATCATTGAACTTATTCATTGCCAATCTAATATCACCAGAGGTGCCACATACCTCACTCAAATCCCGAACCGCATTAAAATCTCCCCCAACTAGCCACGGTTCATCACCAATCGAGTCAGAAATATTACATAATGCCTGCCAAAGTTCTCGCCGGGACCCCACATCATTGGCTCCATATGACACAGTAACCAAGACATAGATATGGGAGCTACGGATAAAAATTCGACAGTGGACAAACTGAACACCAATATCCAAAATAGCAATATCAAGAAAGTCATCATCCCATGCAAGCCAAATACGATTACCAGCACTATTGTAGTCAGAAAACCATTTCCACCTAGGCAAAATGCCATTTTGCAAACGGGCAGCATTAGGTAAAGTCACACGTGTTTCAAGTAAGCCAAGAAATTGTAACCTGGAATTAATAGCCAATTCCCGAACGGCAATCTGATGGTCTCGCCGATTTAGGCCCCGAACATTCCATACAGCAGCATTCAACATGGATCAACACCGAGGGGGCTGCTTTCATCAGGACCCCGAGACGAACATTCTGCATCAACATTAGTGGACTGTAATAGATCAAAGGTATTAAAAAGCACAATTTGTTTACCCTTTTCCTTTATCTTAATGTCCGATTCCCTAATAGCGTCATCCTCGAGAGGCTCATGTACGGGTTCAACGATCGGGACCGAGGCAGGGGGAGCCACATGCTTTGGTTTTTGAACATAGACTGCAACCGCCGGTTTCGGGGGCTTATGTAATGCACAAGTTGACGTTGCATGACCCAAGCTATGGCACAAAGTACACTTCGGGGGAAGCCATTTGTACTCCACATCAACCTTGCATGCCGACTCTCCTCCATTTTCCAAAGGAATCATAATAATTACGTGTTGGGGTAATTGGAGCTAATATCCAGCATGACGCACACACGAGCAAAATCCAACCTCGTGCATGCTCGAGTGATCGCGTCCGGATACAACGGTTTACTAATCCCACTAGCCACAGTGCTCAATCCTTCAGTTGTCCACAGCTCAACCGGCAAATATCGCAATTTAATCCACACAGGGACCTGTGTATGTTTTAGTTTCCTCAATGCCATGCCCGATTCCCATTTTTGCAGAACGATGGGTTGACCTTGGAACAGCCATGGCCCCCCTTCAATCACTTCTTCCATGGCTGCTTCTGTTTTGAATTGGAAGAAGTAAAACCCAGTCACTGTAGCCGTAACCTCCCGGACAGCCGGCCATATAGAACGGACATAGGCATTCAAATGATGGAAATATGGTCTTTTACCAAGAAAGTAACCGACGGCCGTCGTTTTCCAACGAGAAGAACCGTTCCGAATCATAACAATAGAAGGGCGAACAACAACCTCACCGTTTTGTAGCGAATGAGGCACAAAGGATAGTGTTTTGCGAGATGAATTATGGAATCCTTCGGTTATCTTGTCACCTAACGACAAAGAATTAGAGCCATGCATTAACGGGACATTATCGATGAAAATTGTCGATACCGAATCAGCCGCCTTGACGGGAGGTGGGGCCAGTCCGGACAGTCCATCACCGACGGTTGCTGCCGCCGGCGGCAGTGGTGGGACTGTCGGAGTGTAAACGACATTTGAAAAATAGCCTGCTGTCGGAATAGTCGAAGGTGCAAGAGGCTGGTCGGACATGGCCGCGGGTTGCATGTTCGCTTACCTATCTTACTACTTTGTAGTTATTATTTCACATAGCAAATTTACCACGCAGTATTACGTCTTAAGACCTACCTCTGGTCAAGTTTCGTCAGATTCGGAGACAGTTTATTTCAGCAGTTTTGCACGGTTTTATTAAAGAAAGTTTGGTTACCTATCTGACTAACATGTTTTATTATTTCACTTAGCAAATTTACCACACTATTATGTTAAGACCTACCTCTGGGTCAAGTTTCGTCAGATTCAAAGATAGTTTTTATTTCAGCAGTTTTGCACGGTTTTATTAAAGAAAGTTTGCTTACCTATCTTACTAACTTGTAGTTATTTCACACTTAGCAAATTTACCACGACTATTATGGTTAAGACCTACCTCTGGTCAAGTTCGTCAGATTCGGAGACAGTTTTTATTTCAGCAGTTTGCACGGTTTTATTAAAGAGGGTTTTGCTTACCTATCTTACTAACTTGTTGTTATTTCCACTTAGCAAATTTACCACGGACTATTATGGGTTAACCTACCTCTGGGTCAAGTTTCGTCAGATTCGGAGACAGTTTTTATTCAGCAGTTTGCACGGTTTTATTAAAGAAATTTGCTTACCTATCTTACTAACTTGTAGTTATTATTTCACTTAGCAAATTTACCACGCACTATTATGTGTTAAGACCTACCTCTGGGTCAAGTTTCGTCAGATTCGAAGACAGTTTTTATTTCATTTGCACGGTTTTATTAAAGAAAGTTTGTTACCTATCTTACTAGTTATTATTTCACTTAGCAAATTTACCACGCACTATTATGTTAAGACCTACCTCTGGGTCAAGTTTCGTCAGATTCGGAGACAGTTTTTATTTCAGCAGTTTTGCACGGTTTTATTAAAGAAAGTTTGCTTACCTATCTTACTAACTTGTTGTTATTATTTCACTTAGCAAATTTACCACTATTATGGGTTAAGACCTACCTCTGGGTCAAGTTTCGTCAGATTCGGAGACAGTTTTTTTTCAGCAGTTTTGCACGTTTTATTAAAAGAATTTGTTTACCTATCTTACTAACTTGTAGTTATTATTTCACTTAGCAAATTTACCACGCACTATTATGTGTTAAGACCTACCTCTGGGTCAAGTTTCGTCAGATTCGGAGACAGTTTTTATTTCAGCATTTTGCACGGTTTTATTAAAGAAAGTTTGTTACCTATCTTACTAACTTGTAGTTATTATTTCACTTAGCAAATTTACCACGCACTATTATGGTTAAGACCTACCTCTGGTCAAGTTTCGTCAGATTCGGAGACAGTTTTTATTTCAGTGTTTTGCACGGTTTTATTAAAGAAAGTTTGCTTACCTATTTACTAACTTGTAGTTATTATTTCACTTAGCAAATTTACCACGCAGTATTATGGTTAAGACCTACTCTGGTCAAGTTTCGTCAGATTCGATAGTTTTTATTTCAGCAGTTTTGCATGGTTTTATTAAAGAAAGTTTCTTACCTATCTTACTAATTTAGTTATTATTTCACTTAGCAAATTTACCACGCAGTACGTGTTAAGACCTACCTCTGGGTCAAATTTCGTCAGATTCGGAGACAGTTTTTATTTCAGCAGTTTTGCCAGTTTTATTAAAGAAAGTTTCGTTACTATCTTACTAATTAGTTAATATTTCACTTAGCAAATTTACCACACACTATTATTTTAAGACCTATCTCTGGGTCAAGTTTCGTCAGATTCGTAGACAGTTTTATTTCAGCAGTTTTGCACTGTTATTAAAGAGGTTTGCTTTCCTATCTTACCAACTTGTTGTCTATTTCACTTAGCAAATTTACCACGGACTGTTATGGTTAAGACCTACCTCTTGGTCAAGTTTCGTCAGATTCAGAGACAGTTTTTATTTCAGCAGTTTTGCACGATTTTATTAAAGAAAGTTTGTTACCTATCTTACTAATTTGTAGTTATTATTTCACTAGCAAATTTACCACGCACTATTATGTGTTAAGACCTACCTCTGGGTCAAGTTTCGTCAGATTCGGAGACAGTTTTTATTTCAGCAGTTTGCACGGTTTTATTAAAGAGTTTGCTTACCTATCTTACTAACTTGTTGTTATTATTTCACTTAGCAAATTTACCACGGACTATTATGGGTTAAGACCTACCTCTGGGTCAAGTTTCGTCAGATTCGGAGACAGTTTTTATTTCAGCAGTTTTGCACGGTTTTATTAAAGAAAGTTTGTTACCTATCTTCTAATTTTTAGTTATTATTTCACTTAGCAAATTTACCACGACTATTATGGGTTAAGACCTACCTCTGGGTCAAGTTTCGTCAGATTCGGAGACAGTTTTTATTTCAGCAGTTTTGCACGATTTTATTAAAGAATGTTTGCTTACCTATCTTACTAACTTGTAATTATTATTTCACTTAGCAAATTTGCCACACACTATATATTTAAGACCTACCTGGGTCAAGTTTCGTCAGATTCGAAGACTGTTTTTATTTAGCAGTTTGCACGGTTTTATTAACGAAGTTTGGTTACCTATCTTTCTAGTTATTATTATTTCACTTAGCAAATTTACCACGCAGTATTACGTTAAGACCTACCTCTAGGTCAAGTTTCGTCAGATTCGAGACAGTTTTTATTTCAGCTGTTTTGCACGGTTTTATTAAAAAGGGTTTGCTTACCTATCTTACTAACTTGTTGTTACTATTTCACTTAGCAAATTTACCACGCAGTATTACGTGTTAAGACCTTCAAAACCAACATTGTCCAACAACGAAATGAAAATGATATTCTTGATCATGCTAGGTGAATAATAGAAATCTTTTAATTCTATCCTAACTTGATCACTAAGAGCTAAGTGGACTATCGCTGCAGATTGAGCAGCAATGGCCTTGCCATCGCCAAGCTTCAGGACCACCTCGTCTCTACTTAGCTTTCTGCTTCTTTCCAACACCTGCAAATCATTACAAATGTGAGCTCCACTGCCGGTATCCAATAGCCAAGAAGCAAAGTTAGTTATCATGTTAACCTCAATAACGAACATACCTGCATTCGAGAGGAGTTTAGGAAACTCCATCTTCCAATGATCCTTTTTCCGGCAATGCATACAGACATCATTTGCCCTGATTGACTTGGAACCCACCTTCCCTTTACCTTTGCCCATCCCCACTAGGGAAACAGGAGCAATCAAAGCGCTTGCAGCTACCTTTGCCTTACCCTTCTAACTCTTCCAGCGTTTGCCCACCTTGCCTTTTGCCTTAGAGGTCGAAGCTTCCCCGACCAAGGCCGATAGCTAAGACTTTTTGGTCGTTGCTTCGTATTAGACCAACATGTTAATCAAATCATTTATAGACTTCTCAAGCCCATTCATGTTGTAGTTTACGACAAATGGGTCAATAGAGGGAGGAACTGACTGGAGAATCACGTCAATGTACATCTCATTATCAAGCCCAGCTTGAAGATCCTCAAGCTTTTCCATGAGGGAAATCATCTTGATCCCATACTCTTGCACAGAGGATCCCTCAGTCTCTTAGTGTAGAAAAAGGCTTTTGTGGCAGCATATCTAACATGCCTATCTGGAACCGCATAAACCTCTTTCATGCGGAGGATTATCGACGCGACATCTACATTCAAAATGTAAAGCAGAAATTACAAAATAGATTGTGATATTAAAAACAAGTTAAAACTTGGTCTTTAGTCATTAACCGCTCCAACTATTTCTTCGAAAGCCCATCACTCTAAAATGGAGTTTTGGAAAACCATTTTCTATTGGGCTTGGGGTCCACAACATAATTCTCCATGTCCCGCTTCTACGATTCATAAGCAAATATATTTTGTAGGAGGTAACCATTACCATTCTCATCCAATGAGATCCCAAAGATATCTCACTTCTTCACATTATCCAGAGGACTCTAAGCGAATCACGTTACTCAGTGTTAGGCCCGACCATCAACCAAGTGAATATCTCAACTATCGCCCCCACGACTCGTAAGATAGAAAAACAGGAGCATATCCTATTTGTTCACAAATAATGTAGCTTTCTTCTATCCCAAACGTGTCACGACTCGTGAGACCACGAAAGGTTAAAAGTAAAATCCACATGACATTATCGTGGATGGAAGACTTGAAATTATCAAACCATTTGATTTATTCCATTTTGGGTTTAATATTTACTTGGACCATCCAAGTGAGAGTTCAATTTTGTTTTGATCGAGACCTCATTATTATAAGATTTTTGCATGTAAAATTTAATGAATGAGTATTAACGCATTCCAATTACATTATACATAAAAAATTAAAACATTCACCACATGCAAAACAAAGCCTAGCACACCCCTATTGGATGATCATAAGCCCAATCCTAAATGACCCACTCAGCCCTCAGTTAGTCTATGGTCAATGTGGCCTAACTATTACAAAATAGGAACTCACTATCATTCTAATGGGCCTTCCTCTTTGTTCTTTCATCGCGAGCTCCGTCCAACGGGCTTGGGCCTTCGTCTCCATGGAAGCTTATATTTATTTAAAATAAATAAAACCTCACATTTCTTAGAAACCCCAATCAAAAGTTGGGGGGAGTACAAAGAGAGGGAGAAAACAAGCCTTATTATTTCAAGGCTAAAAATGAACAAAGAAATTAAAACAAATAGGCACGCAGGCCTCACCTAACATTAAATTAAACCATACATTCGGTCAATGGGCTTTGTGATCATCCCCATTGTTTATCCAATAAATAATAATTAACACATTTATATAAAATATAAACGTGCTAAACAAATAAATACAATCCATGTATTTAACAATAGATATCCAATATCAAATACCAAAAATATAATTAAATGCAGAAAATAACATACTAATAATACAATTAAAAAAATGGATATCAAACATACATCCAATTTACCAAAAAAATAATTTTTTTATTTTGGAAACCATTTCCAAATGAATCTAGCACAATTTAATTTTAGAAAAATTCAATCTAACCAGAATTAAAATTTGCCAAAATTAAAATTTCAGAAAATTCAGAAAATTAGCAGAAATCAGGAAAATCAAATTGTCCAAGAAAAACGGCACAAAACGGCCCAGCCGTCGAAACAAACGGCCGTCTGCTGCCGGCCTCGCGCGCAGGTGTAGGGGCCCCTACCTACACGCCGCGTGCGCGTCTACGCTCTGTGCAGTCCCGCACACGCATGGGCTCTGGGAGCGCGCCTGCGTGCACAGGCACCCGTGTGCTGCCCTGCCGGCACGCACGTCAACGGGCACGAACACCAGCTGCGCGCCTTGTAGGGGCAGCAACGGATGTCTGCTCCGTTTCTCAATCTCTTTTTTTTTTTTTATTTTTTGCTATTAAAAATTGAAATAAAATCATGCATTTACTGAAAATCCAATTTTCAAAAAATGCATTGATATCCATAATTTAAAAGCAAAATTAATACATATTTTTTAAACACATAATCATGCTTTAAAGCCATAAAATATGCTTTCCAAAAGTAAATTAAACACGTTGTTCATGCTCAACACATAATAACATGTTAATCCTAAAGCCACAACACTGAACCGGCTCTGATACCACTGAAAGAATCGGTACGGCCCGAAAAACGCGACGAAAGTGTGAAATTAAATATTTAAAAACGGTTTCAAAGGGTGTTCCCTTTGAAGTTCCCACGCGTTCGGAATTTGTCTAAAGCATAATAACAAACAAATAAACATGCTAGACAAGTGGCCAGATGATGAAACAAAAATGGGTAGAAATTTAACAAGAAACTCTATCTTTTTGTTCCTTTAGAAGAGCTGCAATGTGCATTGTTCCCTTTACGTTCTCCCGTACATTTACTTGAGAATTCAAACTAGAATTCTTCTATGTTGTCCACACCACAAAACGGAATAAATATAGTTCTTTTCTATTGTTAGATAGAGCAAAGACCAAGAAGGAAAAACAACTCCAAAACAAACACTATTGATTAGAGCTTTTGAATTGTTTTATGTTCTAACTTGAACCAAGTTCAATATAGAGCAAAAGGAGAATATTTTTTAGAGGAAAATTAGAGCAAAATTTCGTGGCTTTTGTGTTGGTTATAGGATGTGTGTGTGATTTTTATATTACATACAAATTGAATACAAAAAACCAACCACTAAGTTTGCCTCCAAGACCACTTTTACCACACATGCATATAACCTCCAACCATAATGAATTAACCACCCCATAATGTTCATCATGGTGAGGAGTTTCAACTCCTCCTTAACTTGCTCCAACCTCCCTCAAATGGGCTTGGACTTCAAGAATGCACCGGACTTGATTTAATCAAATTAAATCAAAACCAACCACAATTCCATTGGACAATAAATAATCTAATTAATTTTAACCCAACTAACTCATATATTCATTTAATCCAATTAAATAAATCAAAGTCCAAATACTTATTAATTGATCCAATCAATTAATTAAGTCAAACTTAATAAATTAATTCAATTAATTTAAAGGTGTTAAGCCCAAGAATTAATTAATCTAATTAATTAATTCTTGAGCCATGCATCAAATGAATTTTAATAAATGATACAATCACTTATATATATATATATATATATTCTCCTTGAATTAATTTAATCCAATTAAATTAATTCATTTTCTTTAGAATTAATTTCAAATTAATTCAAACAATTTCATAATGATTTGTGTGTGACCCTTTAGGTTCGCCCTCAGCTAGACTTTGGCTTGTGTCCAACACAATAATTAATTAAATTAAATTTAATTAATTATTTCTAATTAACCATTAATAAAAATTTCCGTCACCATGGGTGGCCGTCTAGCAACAGTCCATAACACTAGAGACTAGGTGAATATTGGCGTGAACATTTTTAGGCTCTAGAGTACCATCGAGTACGGTCCTTCCATCATTCGTCTCCTGTCTAAGTCTAGGGCAAGGAATTGGACGTTGGTTCTCATCCTTGACTAGACACTATGCTCTATAACTCGAGATGCGTTTGCTCTATTAGTTGACGTAGGAAACCATTCCCTACTTTACCAATCGCTGTGGCCACAGTGTTGGAATGGGTGACCAAAAGCTAATTGGATAGGTTGTTTGCCATTTGCCAATCTTTAAATAATATTAGATTGGCGAATACGGTAAGAATTCATCATGTTGGCAGTTTGTTTTCATTGTGCTTACCACTGACATTGAATGGGATTTCAATATCACAACGAAATGCCCACAGACCGAAAGATTAAACCCATGGAGTTGGGCTGCACATAGGTTTGGCGGCTATGAAACCAACTCTTGAGGGTCGGTCTGAAACGTTCCAAGTCGAGGACCTCGAGATAGGGCATCGAGAGTCCTATAGAGACTTGCACTAAGTATTGCAGCCGTGTTTCGTCGGTATAAGACGTGGGTCGTCTGTGCAGTTTTAGTGGGTTAGTTGGCCAGGTAGTCGACTGACTGAACTGACTCGCGGGAATCGTCATATGGAGGCCTCTTGAGGCTTGGTCGGTATGATTGGGATTCCCGTTTCCGATAGTACGGGATTAGTCCTCGGACTTGAGGAATCATGGCAGTTACGTGCATAGGAAGATTGTATCTTGGATATGGCGAGAGGTGGTTGTGCCATAGGGCATGGTCATCATAAGCCTTATCTAGTGCAGTCGGAGTATGTAGCGAGGACGGTGGATTCCAAAAAAGAATCTGTCCCCTGTCAGTATTGTGACAGCGAGATCTCCTATGCGCTTTGAGATGGTTTAGACTCTTCAAGTCTATGGCTATAGCGATTGATCGAGTGGGAAGGAATTTCCTATGATGATCAGTAAAGTAAACGCATCTCGAATATGCAGCATAGATACCTAGTTAAGGATGGGAACCGACTCCCAAATTCCATGCCCTAGACTAAGGCCGGGAGACAGTTGACAGTAGGACCATATCCATATGAAATCGGAGCCTGAATGTTCACGCCACTATTCGCCTAGTCTCTAGTGCCATGGACTATTGTTAGACGACCACCCATGGTAACGGGCTATTTCTGGTTATGGAATAATCGGAAATAATTAATTAAATTGAGTTTAATTAATTGTGTGATAGCACGCCCAAGTCTAGATGAGGGTTAACCTAAAGAGTCACACATAAATCACGAAAGGTGAGGGATTAATTTGGAATTAATTTTGAAGAGGTGAATTAATTTAATTGGATTAAATGAATTCTTGGAGAGTATAAATGATTGGATCATTTATGAGGAATAATCCATTAAATGGATAGTTCGAAATTAATTAATTGGATTAATTGAATTTTGGACTTAACCTTTTTTAAATTGATTGGATTAATTTAAAAGAGGCTTGGGGTAATTAATTAGTGGTTGGATCCATTAATTAATTAGTAGATGGACCTATCTAATTAGTGAATTGGATTCATTAATTAGAAATGGGCTAGAAATAATTAGTTGGACTAGTTATGTTTGGTTGGGCTTAATTAATTAAGCGGATTGGATTCATTTAAATAATTAAGTGTCTTTTGGACTTGTAAATATTGGATTGGATTAAATATTTACTTGGACTTTCTTTGTTGGGCATTTTATTTAATTGAATTAAATATTAAGTCCAACAGGAATGGCATATGGCTCAATTTGACTCATTGGACAAGCAAATTGAATCTGGTCCAAAATGCATCAAGCCCTAGCCCATGTTGACTTTTGCTAGGTCAAAAATAGTTGAAATTTGGCTGAAAATAATCAGCCAAATTCGTGCATAAGGTGTGTGGAAAGTGGGAGAGGAGTTTTGGGAAGAGGTTGAGAAAGTTGTGGAAGTTGGAAGACTAGGTCTCCTTCCATATCTCAACCTTTTCATTCCAACTCTTCAACTCACAAACCCTAGCCCTTTTTGTTGTAAAAGACACAAAATTTCGAGCACACTCTCCCCAATAATCAACAAATTATTCTCCTCCTCCTCTCTTGAAGTTCTTCTTGGTTTAGAACCAAGTGAAGAACAAAGGAGATCGAAATACACTAATTCATAGTGTAATTTTGATTCCTCTTCCCACGGATTTAGTCCTTGCTAGCAAAAGGATAAATCTAACCTTTTAGTGCGGTGTGGACAATATTAGAGGCCTCCTACATTGGAGTCTTGCGTGGACGAACGCCGGAGAGGAGATCTACCGAATTGCCGATTGGAGGAGAAAACGAAAGGTAACCCTGTTTAGTTTATACTTTTGTTTTTATATCGAATTCATTAGCCTAATTGCATGATTAGATCTGTAATTATTACACCAAACTCCCGAAAAAAGGTCAAGGGTACACCCCTTGATCCGGATTTAATTCTTGTATTTACCATTTTTTTGATTTTCCGCTCTTTCGCCGCGCCTCCCGGGCCGATCCACTTCCTTCACAAAGACTGTAAGAGCTCTAACCATCTCAGAGCGCATAAGAGACTTGACTGTCATATACTGAGAGGTGATGGATTCTATCTTGGAACCCATCGTCCTCATTACATCTTCTGACTGCACTGGAGAAGTCTTATAATAACCACATCCAAGATATGATCATCTTTCGCCAGACCCAAGATACAACCATCGTATGTATGTGACTGCCGTGGTTCCTCAAGTTCGAGGACTAATCCCATATTATCGGAGCTAGAAATTTCCAGTCATACCGACCAAGCCTCCAAGGCTTCCATACAAGGACTTCCAGCAAGTCAGTTCAGTCGGTCTAACAACCTTGTCGACCACCCACTAAAATTGCATAGACGTCCAATGTTTGTGGTCGATGAAACACAGACTCATCCAATGAATGCAATATTTAGTGCGAGTCTCAATAGAATTCTCGATGCCCAGTCTCGAGGTTCTTGACTTGGAACGTTTCAAAACCAACCCTCAGAAGTTGGTTGCACAGCTGCCATCCAATACGCAGCCCAACTAGATAGATTGTACAATTTGGTTTGTGGGCTTTGTTGTGATGTTAATAATATAAACATAATTAGTGAGCACAACAAATACAATTTTCAAATAATGAACACTCACTTCATTCATAAACAATATTACAATTACATCAAAATTGTCAGAACAAATTACTTAAAGACCAATCCAAACATTGAAGGACTTTAGTTTCAAAATCAAATCTAGAAAAAAAGTTGAGCTTATGGGCATTGTGTTGATATGGGTAATTTAAATTATTTTTTAAGTATCTTATACTATTTTTCTCAATTGCCTTTGTCAAGCTAATTAATATAAATGATTTTTTAGTATTTAATAAATTTATTTTTTAATAAGGATTTTAATTTCAAACAATGGTACTTGATTATGCTAAAAAAGTAGAGTCAATAATATAATTAAAAAAATAAATATAGCCAATAATACAGTTAAAGTTAATAATATAGTTAAATTGGATTCAATAATATAATTGCATGCTACTCGTGCTATGCATATATTTAATCTAATTTTAATTAAATTTATATTTTATAGGATTTTAAATTACATGAATGTTAGATGAGAAATATTTTTAAATAATAAGACTATATACAAATATATATATATAGATAAAATAAAAATAAATTTTGTTTATCTATATTCTTCTATAATTATAGAGCACCCTCTTGATATTATCATAACGACAATAATTAAATTTTTATGTTTGTAATATATGATAAAATGCATGATAAGATATACATGGAATAAAATTAAATGTTGATTCATTGTTAATTTTAATTTGACTTTTCCAACGGTAGGATGTAATATATTATTATTTTAATAAAATAACAGTTTTATAGTATAATATCATTACTTTTAAAAAATTATTTCTAAAAGAAAAACAAAGGTGAATTTTACAAAATTTATTAGATAAATTATTCCCGAATGAGTACATATATAATAAACTAGCATGTCATTCGTGCTATGCACGAATTTAATTTAATTATGATTAAGATTATATTTTATAAAAAATTTAAATTTTGAAAAAATTAAACAAAGAAATATTATTTAAACAAAATATAAATTTTATTTTCTAATTATAATGCTCAATATTAATAAAATTTACAATAATCAGAAGAATATATATGAAGAGATATATATAAAAAATGTTTTATTCATACATATAAATTAAAAATAATAATCATCTTCATAAGAAAGTTTCTGAAACATAAACTTAAAATATGAATTCAATAACAAATCAATATATATATATATATATATATATATATATATATAGCATCTAAAATCTATAACATAATGTTTAAATATCGATCCAATTTTTAAATTGATTGAATATCGAATATTGTATACAATGTACTAAAATATTTTGTATGGATATGTTAAATAGTTTATTTAGCATAAATAGTATGGATATACATACAAATATGAATTAAAATATGTTGAATTATACTACATATATAATTAGTATAAATATATATACTCGCTTTCAAATTAGGGAAAAACATATTCGGTGAAATATGGCTAATTCGTTCCTATCCAACAAATATTAAAGAGCTTAAATTTCAAATTGGAATCTAGAGAATGAGTTCATTAAAAATTTCTAACAAAAAGATAGTCTTGCAAGGAAAATCTAGATAAACAATAAGTTAATATTATTATTTTTTTAAAATTGATAAATAGGTAAGCAAACTTTCTTAAATAAGACCATGCAAAACTGCTGAAATAAAAATTATCTCCGAATCTGACGAAACCTGACGCAGAGGTAGATCTTAACCCATAATAGTGCGTGGTAAATTTGCTAGTGAAATAATAACTACAAGTTAGTAAGATAGTAAGCAAACTTTCTTTAATAAAACCGTGCAAAACTGCTGAAATAAAAACTGTCTCCGAATCTGACGAAACTTGACCCAGAGGTAGGTCTTAACCATAATAGTGCGTGGTAAATTTGCTAAGTGAAATAATAACTACAAGTTAGTAAGATAGGTAAGCAAACTTTCTTTAATAAAACCGTGCAAAACCTGAAATAAAAACTGTCTCCGAATCTGACGAAACTTGACCCAGAGGTAGGTCTTAACCCATAATAGTGCGTGGTAAATTTGCTAAGTGAAATAATAACTACAAGTTAGTAAATAGGTAAGCAAACTTTCTTTAATAAAACTGCAAAAGCTGAAATAAAAAACTGTCTCCGA
The DNA here is from genome assembly GCA_034509725.1 of Sesamum angolense. Taxonomy (NCBI): domain Eukaryota; kingdom Viridiplantae; phylum Streptophyta; class Magnoliopsida; order Lamiales; family Pedaliaceae; genus Sesamum; species Sesamum angolense. The sequence continues at coordinate 18,914 of JACGWL010000062.1, forward strand.
ATCTGACGAAACTTGACCCAGAGGTAGGTCTTAACCATAATAGTGCGTGGTAAATTTGCTAAGTGAAATAATAACTACAAGTTAGTAAATAGGTAAGCAAACTTTCTTTAATAAAACCGTGCAAAACCTGAAATAAAAACTGTCTCGAATCTGACGAAACTTGACCCAGAGGTAGGTCTTAACCCATAATAGTGCGTGGTAAATTTGCTAAGTGAAATAATAACTACAAGTTAGTAAATAGGTAAGCAAACTTTCTTTAATAAAACCGTGCAAAAAAATAAAAACTGTCTCCGAATCTGACGAAACTTGACCCAGAGGTAGGTCTTAACCATAATAGTGCGTGGTAAATTTGCTAAGTGAAATAATAACTACAAGTTAGTAAATAGGTAAGCAAACTTTCTTTAATAAAACCGTGCAAAACGCTGAAATAAAAACTGTCTCCGAATCTGACGAAACTTGACCCAGAGGTAGGTCTTAACCCATAATAGTGCGTGGTAAATTTGCTAAGTGAAATAATAACTACAAGTTAGTAAGATAGGTAAGCAAACTTTCTTTAATAAAACCGTGCAAAAGCTGAAATAAAAACTGTCTCCGAATCTGACGAAACTTGACCCAGAGGTAGGTCTTAACCATAATAGTGCGTGGTAAATTTGCTAAGTGAAATAATAACTACAAGTTAGTAAGATAGGTAAGCAAACTTTCTTTAATAAAACCGTGCAAAACTGCTGAAATAAAAACTGTCTCCGAATCTGACGAAACTTGACCCAGAGGTAGGTCTTAACCCATAATAGTGCGTGGTAAATTTGCTAAGTGAAATTAACAACAAGTTAGTAAGATATAAGGGAAAATAATAAAATAATAACCAAACTTTCTTTAATAAAACGTGCAAAACCTGAAATAAAAACTGTCTCCGAATCTGACGAAACTTGACCCAGAGGTAGGTCTTAACCATAATAGTGCGTGGTAAATTTGCTAAGTGAAATAATAACTACAAGTTAGTAAATAGGTAAGCAAACTTTCTTTAATAAAACCGTGCAAAAGCTGAAATAAAAACTGTCTCCGAATCTGACGAAACTTGACCCAGAGGTAGGTCTTAACATAATAGTGCGTGGTAAATTTGCTAAGTGAAATAATAACTACAAGTTAGTAAGATAGGTAAGCAAACTTTCTTTAATAAAACCGTGCAAAACTGCTGAAATAAAAATCTCCGAATCTGACGAAACTTGACCCAGAGGTAGGTCTTAACCATAATAGTGCGTGGTAAATTTGCTAAGTGAAATAATAACTACAAGTTAGTAAGATAGGCTTTAATAAAACCGTGCAAAAGCTGAAATAAAAACTGTCTCCGAATCTGACGAAACTTGACCCAGAGGTAGGTCTTAACCATAATAGTGCGTGGTAAATTTGCTAAGTGAAATAATAACTACAAGTTAGTAAGATAGGTAAGCAAACTTTCTTTAATAAAACGTGCAAAACTGCTGAAATAAAAACTGTCTCCGAATCTGACGAAACTTGACCCAGAGGTAGGTCTTTAATAGTGCGTGGTAAATTTGCTAAGTGAAATAATAACAACAAGTTAGTAAGATAGGTAAGCAAACTTCTTTAATAAAACCGTGCAAAACGCTGAAAAAAAAACTGTCTCCGAATCTGACGAAACTTGACCCAGAGGTAGGTCTTAACCATAATAGTGCGTGGTAAATTTGCTAAGTGAAATAATAACTACAAGTTAGTAAGATAGGTAAGCAAACTTTCTTTAATAAAACCGTGCAAAGCTGAAATAAAAACTGTCTCCGAATCTGACGAAACTTGACCCAGAGGTAGGTCTTAACCCATAATAGTGCGTGGTAAATTTGCTAAGAAATAATAACAACAAGTTAGTAAGATAGGTAAGCAAACTTTCTTTAATAAAACCGTGCAAAACTGCTGAAATAAAAACTGTCTCCGAATCTGACGAAACTTGACCCAGAGGTAGGTCTTAACCCATAATAGTCGTGGTAAATTTGCTAAGTGAAATAAACCAAGTTAGTAAGATAGGTAAGCAAAACTTTTTAATAAAACCGTGCAAAATGCTGAAATAAAAACTGTCTTCGAATCTAACGAAACTTGACCCAGAGGTAGGTCTTAACCATAATACTGTGTGGTAAATTTGCTAAGTGAAATAATAACAGCAAGTTAGTAAAATAGGTAACCAAACTTTTGTTGGAATGGGTGACCAAAAGCCAATTGGATTGACTGTTTTCCATTCGACAATCTTTATCAAATAATATTAGATTGATGAATATGGTAAGAATTCATGAAGATGGCAATATGTTTCGTTGTGCTTACCACTGATATTGAACGGGATTTCAATATCACAACGAAATGCCCACAGATCGAAAGGTTAACCCGTGGAGTTGGGTTGCGCAAAGTTTGGCAGCTATGAAACCAACTCCTAAGGGTCGGTCTGGAACGTTCCAAGTCGAGGACCTCGAGATTGGGCATCAAGGGTCCTATGGAGACTTGCACTAAGTACTGCAGCCGCGTTTCGTCGGCAGGAGACGTAGGTCGTCTGTGCAGTTTTAGTGGGTTAGTTGGCAAGGTAGTCAACTGACTGAAGTGACTCGCGGGAATCGTCATATGGAAGCGTCTTAAGGCTTGGTCGGTATGACTGGGATTCCCGGTTCCGATAATACAAGAATTAGTCCTCTGACTTGAGGAAATCATGGCAGTCACGTGCATACGAAGACTGTATCTTGGATATGGCGAGCGGTGGCTGTGTCATGAGGCATGGTCATCATAAGCCTTATCCAGTGCACTCGGAGTATGTGCGAGGACGGTGGATTCCAAGAGATCTGTCCCCTGTCATTATATGACAGAGAGTTCTCCTATGCACCTTGAGATGGTTTAGACTCTAAAAAGTCTTTGGCCAAAGCAATTGATCGATCAGGGATAGGTTTCCTAGATCGGATCAGTGGAAGAAACGCATCTCGAGTGTTAAGCATAGCTGCCTAGTCAAGGATGGGAACCGACACCCAATTCCATGCCCTAGACTAAGGCCAGGAGACGGTTGACAGTAGGATCGTACTCGTATGGATTCGGAGCCTAAATGTTCATGCCAACATTCACCTAGTCTCTAGTGCCATGGACTGTTGCTAGACAACCACCCATGGTAACGGGCCATTTCCGGTTATGCGATAATCGAAATAATAATTAAATTATATTTAATTAATTGTGTTGGTCACACATGCCCAAGTCTAGCTGAAGGGTGAACCTAAAGAGTCACACCCTACCACTATAGTAGGATAGAATTAATTTGGAATTAATTCTAGAAGAGTTAGATTAATTTAATTGGATTAAATTAATCTTTGGAGAGAATAAATGATTGGATCATTTATTTATACCAATCCATTGGATGGATGACTTGAAATTAAATTAATTGGATTAATTAGAATTTCAAGTTAGCTAGTAAAATTAATTGGATTAATTTATTGGGCTTGGTCCAATTTATAAATTGGATTTATAAAATTGAAAGAGAGAGCTTGGGCTTGGATCTTTTAATTAGATTAAAAGATAAGGAGTTTAATGTTGGGCTTTATGGTTAAATTAGATTTAATATAAGTCCATAAGACGTGGGCTTGATCCTATCGAGCCCGGTTCATTAAATACAAGCCCAAGGCCTTGGTTAGACCTTGGCTAAGTCCATTAGGACAATTTTGGAAGGTCTTTGGCTGATTTTAAGATGCAAATTTCGTGCATAAAGGGGGCTAGGTTAGGATGGTTGTTTAGGAGCCTAACTAGGTTAGGACTCCTAGTATGTGATGACTAGGTCATATATATACCTTCACTAAAACCCTAGCCACACGCACAACACATACTAGCCTCAAAACCTCACAAAATTTCGTGCCTCTCTCTCTCTCCAATGTTCTCCATATCAGTTTTTCATTTGGTCTTAGAGATCAAAAAGGAAAACGTAAGCAGATCAAAACACGTTAATTCATAGCGATTGTTTTGATCTCCATCTCTTCTATGGAGTTTTTGCTAGCACGAAATCTCCACATCCTTTAGTGGTGGTGTGTCATTCTTGGAAGGATCTCAAGATCGAGGTCTCGTCGTGGACGGATGCAGAAACAAAAACGTAGAGGAGACAACGCTTGTAGCTGTACGAGAAAAACGACAAAGGTAAACTCCATTTATGGTTTTCGCTCCTTGTTTTTCTCGTGATTCCTGGCCTATGGTTTTATA
>JACGWL010000063.1:0-126538 GCA_034509725.1 Sesamum angolense
TATGACGAAATTTAGTGATTCTTATGAATTAATCTACAGATAATGATAATGATTATGAGGTTGAACAATTTTAATTATTTCTAGTTCTTTCATTATATATACTAGCAACGGTGGTACGTGGTTTCCGCGCACATAATTTTATGGAATGCGATGCTAGAATTCTCTCAATATTGAAGTTGATTACAAAATCTACACATATCGTTAACGTTAGAAGAAAACAATTTGTATAAAATAGTCGCTCTTACAAAAAAATATAAACAAATAAAAAAATATAATATTTTTTTTCTAATTTTAAATAAATGTACCATTTAGTCAAAATAATATAAAATTACATATTTTTTCTTTTAGCACGCATAATTTATAATTAAAGTATTAATTTACATTGATCAACGTGTTTAAATTACACACATGCGATGTGTGAACCAATAAAAATTTTGATAAAAGTATTATTTAATATTAATCAATATTGTTAATTAATTAACAATATAATCACACATAGTGCATGAATAAATAAAAAATTATGATAAATATTAATATTAATTAATCAATGTGTTTAACACATGTACTTTGATCATTTTTAATGCATATATAACAACATGTCTTCATTCTCCTCGTCCACCCAAATTGCATAAATTGAATAGAGTAGTTAAATTTCAATTTTGGTTATGCAGAGAGGAGAGAAAAGGGGAGGGATGGTGGGAAACGTGTGAGTGGCGTTTTGGGGTATTGGGGGTATTTTTGATAGTTTAAAAGTTCGGTGTAATGGTGTAAGAAATTTCTATTTGTGAGTGTAAAAGAGCTTTCTTTTTTATATTAGTATAGATAATTAGATCAAAAAGCTTAATCAACAATTATGATATCTTAAAATTCGGGCATCCGATTCATACCAAATTTAAATATAGATAAAATTGTATCAATTAGATTATATCAGACGGGATGATTTAAAATCACATATTCTGATTTAATGATATACCGTCTTGAATGATTGCTCTTATGTTCCAAGTATGATATCTCAACATCCGTATACCCAATAAGCCTAAAAGTTTACCAAATGTAATATGTAAGTTTGATCATATCTAATAGTTTGATTTGAATTTTAATAGCTTGATTAACCCATGCTGTTCAACAATGTAAGATGATAGTTACATCAATATAATACTAACATTTATAAATAGGGAAAAAATTTTCGTCCACTAACATAGGCTCGGTAGCAGTTTAAACCAAAAATTAGACAAAATGACAAATAAGAACAGTAATATCTAAACAATGACAATTTCAATCCAATTTACCCTAATATCGATGAAATTAGGCTTTGTGAATGGGGATATTTGCCCTAATCATGGCTAATTCCAAGTCTAATTCCGATGATATTAGGGCAATTGGACTGAAATCGCCATTTTCTAAACATTACTGTCCTTATTTGCTATTTTGTTAATTTCTGGTTTAAATTGCCACCAAACCTATATTAATGGATGAAAATTCCAATTTTTTCTTATGAATATACAAATTTATTGCAAATTGTGAACACATATTAATCTCAATTGTAAAATATCTAAAGACAATAATAATAATAGTAGTAATTAATGATGTTTGAATTTTTTAATGATTTTATTATTATTTTATTATATATATAATGAGATCAATCAATATTTTTATATATATATTTAGAATTTTTATAATTAATATAATAATATTAAGTATTATTTATTTATAACAGTATAATTTTATTATAAAATATAGCCAACCAAGATTTTTTTTTTGGGAAAAATACATGCTACCCCCTGTGATATATGATATGTGCAAGATACCCCCTGTGAAAAAATATATATCAAATTACCCCCCTGTGTTGTTAATAATAAAGCAATTTAACCCCCCGGCTCTGAAATTGTGTAACACGCGCCCAAGCTGCGATTTTTATTGATTTTTAAGAATAAAATATTATTTTATATTTAAATATAATATATACTAATATTATATATAAAATTTATAATAATATATATTTTTATTTTTTAAAAATAAAATAAAATAAGAAAACCCAAACCCCCCTCCCTTTCTTCCCCATCGCACCCCCCCCACCCACATCCCCGTCGCACCCCCCCCCATCCCCGTCGCCGGTGCCCACCTTCAGCCCCAGGCGTCGCCCGCCCCAGGCCCCCTTCCCGTCGCCGGCGCCCCCACCTTCCCCCGCCCGTAGCCCGCCCCAACTCCCCCCCTTCCCGTCGCGACCCCCCTCTGCCCCCGCTTCTCGCCGGCGCCCCCCACCTTCCTCCCCACCGGTCGCCGCCCCAGCCCCCCTTTCCCGTCGTCGCCCCCTTTCCCCGCCCAGGCCCCCCCCCCCCCCTCTTTCCCCCCTTCTCGCAGGCGCCCCCACCTTTCCCCCCACCCAATGCCCGCCCCAGCCCGCTCCTCCCGTCGCCGGCGCCCCCCACCTTCCCCTTTCGCCGGTGCCGCCTTCTCCATCCATTTCTCTCTCTCTCTCTCTCTCTCTCTCTATATATATATATATATATATACATATATAATTTAATTAATAAAAATATATTCATATATTTTTAATTAAATTTTATGTAATATATATATATATAATATATATTAATAATATATGCATTTTAATCTAGACCGTTGATTAAGTTTAGTAGAATCTGAAACCATTGATCTTTTTAATTAAATCTGAACCGTAGATTCAGTCAGATCTAACGGTTATTAATAAGAATGTTAAATAATTTTATAATTAAAAATTAAAAAAAAATAGCGCGTGCAAGGTACGGAATCGCGTGATGGACTTATTTGTTTTGTTATGAAAAACACAGGGGGGTAATTTGGTATTTTTTTTTTCACAGGGAGGTAATTTGCTCATTTCGTATAACACAGGGGGGTAAATTGCATTAAACCCCTATGTAACACAATTTTATAATTATAACATATCACCTTATTTCTCCCATCACCATCACCATCACCATCACCACCGCTCAACGGCTTTTTCTTTCTCCTCAATTTTGAAATCTAACCTTAACCCCAAATCCACCATCACCACTAGTGCCTTCTGCAACGAGGAAGGAAGAAGCAGCGGGCGCGGCGCGACAGAAGCAGCGGACGCGGCGCGACAGCAGCAGCTGTAATTTTAGCGAGTCGCCTAAGTCGACCACCAATCAACTCCTCTCCTTTCGGCGAGTCCGCCTGAGTCCACCATCAATCGATTCCTCTCCTTCCGGCGAGTCGACTGAACCTTGACCCACCACCTATCGTTGCTTCTCGGGGACTCCTCGTCTTTCTTCTTCGCGATTTTTCATCGGACTTCCACTCCTTTTTCTTCGTCGTTCGTCGGCCATTCACTGGCGAACAACCACCACCTTGATCGCCTCCTAAAGGTGCTTCTTCTCCCCCGACCTATTTACTTCACTTTTCTTAATGTATAAACAAAAGATAAATATATTTGACCAATTTTTGTATACACGGGTTTATATATGTATACACCACTATTCATGGTTTGATATAATTAAAGTGATTGGATCATAAACCCAAATCTGGGGGCCAAAAAATAATGAAAGAAAATACAGAGTATTTTTGCAAAAGTACTAAATATTACCGTTTGTGAAAACCCTAAAAAACATTTCTGTCTTCCCATCATTTTGCCCAGAACCCACATTCCCCCCTCACCGTCCAAGAGAGCCAAAGGCGGAGGAGTTCCGTCCTCCCACCGCCCAAATACTCCCAACCCCCCCCCCCCCCCCCCAAAAAAAATCAAACCCACCCAAAAAAGCGTTTCACCAAATTAAGGCCACCCCGTTATGTACTAATTTGTTGTCTCTCAACTGATCAGGTCATGCGCTGCTGATCAAGAATCAGGATGTTTTTTTTGTTTTTTAAATGGGTAATTTTCTCCATTTCAAGTGCAGCCTCTAATTCAGATACCTAGTGTTTCTTTTTGCATGTTCTTCTTCCTTTTCTTTTTGTAGAGATTTTCAGTTCTTGTTCGTAGTACTTTGATGGGTTTTTCATGACTTTTCTTGGAGGCCCATTTGATGAAAACGTGAATGGGTGTACTAAAATTGTGATGTTTTTTGTTCTGTGTTTTGTTTTTTTAATTTCTTTCCTTGTTGATTTTTTCATGTGACTTTGTAGAGATATAGAAATCCCTTTTGAGTTCGATTCCTTTAAAAAATTCGAGAAAGAAAAATTTGAGAAAAAAAAAATTGCTGGTAAAAATACTCAAAGCCCCTGTTCTCTTCCATTAACTTCATTTCTTGAATTTTTTGTGAAGAGGGTTTCTTCGTTTCATTTCTTTTCTTGAATTTTTAGTAAAGAGGGTTTCTTCGTTTCATTTGTTTTCTTGAATTTTTGGTGAAGAGGGTTTCTCCAATCTACCTATCAATGAAATCTTCGTTGATGTTCTTTTCCTTGTCTTTCTTGATTAATTAGATTGTATGGAGACTATTACCACCAAAGATGAAATTTATGGATTACGTTTTTAGGCTTGTGTAATTATCTGATGATAAAAAGCTCAACATAATTCTGTTCTTCTTGTTCCTTTCTTTTTCTGGATGAGGTGGGGGTTGTAGGTCGGAATGCATGGGTTAACTGATGCTCTCTTAACTACTAACCACATTTATGCATCTATTTTAGAGGGAAAGAGGCGGTCTCTGAAGTTATTATGTGGTGCTGATTGTAGTATGTGTGTATGTCGGGACTCATGTGGTGTCTGTCATCCCCGTCATAATATTTTCAAGTCGGACTGTAACCTCCTTGTTCCTTTTATTTTCTATGTTACAAAAGTTTCTCTTTATTGCGATGTTCTATTCTATCTTGAGGTGATTGGGATTTGTAGAAGTTAGCTGCTTTTATTTCCCTCATATTCAAGCTGAAATAGGTTATCCTACTGTCCATAGGAATTTGTCACTTTAAGTTCTCATCCCTTATTGAAGTCTCCAGAGATTTCATATGCTGGGAGGCATCTCTTTGCAGCTGAATTTCATTCTAACCTTCAAAATGCTCTTCTTTGCTGCAGGATCTCTTTCTCTTTTTCCCCTTCCATTTTTAGTGTTTACATAATTAAGTTGTTGTTGGGTCTTGGAGTATGAAATTCAATTTTGTCACATGCTTGGGGTGATGATGAGGTTACCTTGGCTAACCATTTAATTTTTATGCTAGAAAATAAGCTGCAAACATCAACTTGGTTTCCCTTTAACAATTGAACTTTTTTGGTTATTTTTCAGGGAAATGCGAGGAGAAAAGTGTTGTTTCTGACCAAAAAAACAATACCGCAAGATGCAAGGAACTTGTATGAGACCAGAATAGGAAAGTTGGATGCTCCAGATGTCAAAACTTTGGATCCAGAGATCAGACAGTACAGTGACCTGTCCTCCTGGATAGACAACAATACTGAGCAATTGCACGGGAACAGTATCCTTACGTGAGTACTTATGCTAATGCAGAAACATGCTTCAATTTCTGAACAATTTACTAGACACAGGCTCTCTTGCTGCAATTATGCTGAACTGCAGCCTTGGCTTGTTGCTTTTAAGTTTCTTTCCTATTTTTGTTTGTTTTCTTTAATCGGTAGAGCTTTTAACTGATGAAACATATTTCATTATTTTCTAACTGCTTGGTGGGGGTGAAATCTTCTGTATGCCTTCATAAAGGCCATCACACTCTCAGCACTATTGAATGGTGAAACAAGTTATTGTTTTGTAGCTTAAATGTAGTAATATGCAAATGATAAGCGAAATTGTCATGAATTGCTTCAGAATTATGTGCCCACTTTTCTTCTTACTGGTATTGGCATTTAGGTAAGATCTTTTGTGATGTTTGGTTACCACAATCTCTCTATGCTTGTTAATATCTTTGTTTGAGTTGATGGAAAGGGTTTTCTTCCTTCTGGTGGTAATAACTTGTGGTTTGGGATTTTCTTTACTTGCACTGTTGTTACTCTTGCTTGTTAGATTTGTTCATACCTGGGTGTCATGTTGCATGTGTACCTTGCAAGCGCATGCTTGTGCCAATAGCATAACTAGGTTCATACCTCCAGAATGACCTGTTTAATCCATTCTACTGCTAACCATAGATCTAATTTGTCCTTTTGTTCAGACCTGTGTGGTTCATGTTACATATTTGTGTTCACTTGCTTGTGTACATCTTGCAAGGGAATACTTGTGCAAATAGACTCCTTGCATGTCTGCTTGTATTTAACTTACAGTAGGACACTCGTTAATGCCCCGATGTAATTTTGATACTTAAATTTTAACTTGGAAATGTTATGTTTTCCTTTAAAAGTGAAGTTGGAAATTAATGCCTTTTTGAAAAAAGAATCTGCTGATATATTGGTGTTTCTTCTTGCAATTTTTATGGTTAATTTTACCTAAAGGATATTTTATAATAATGCTAGTTATATCATATAAGCTTTCTCCTTGTGCAGATTCTGGTACAACATATTAAGATAGTTATCTCGGGGTTGAAGACACGCATTAGTGCTGCACTAGTTTTTGTTGCAAAGGAGCATGCTGGTTATAGGGAGATTACTGAACCAAAGGTTTATTTTCTCCTAATTATTTATTGTTAGTCTTAGTGGATTATTTTTATTGAGTTTGGGGCTATACTCTTAGTCTTATTCCAATTTTATGAAATAGTCTGATGCATTAATGTCTGTCTCTGCTTTTTCTGTGACTGATATGTAAGATGGTATTAGCAGCAGATGCAGCTGGTTCATACAGCTATATAGGAGTCTTTGGTTGCTATTTAATTCTTCTAGCTAGGCTTTGTCCACCAATTATCTTGATTTCTAATCTTTGAACTTGTTCGTGAACAGGCTGGCCAGGGAGCAATTACTACTTAACATTCTTTCAAAATACGGTATGTGGCCTCTATTGATACTATTAATTAGACAATGTCAGAGATTCAATCATGCAATTTGATAATCTTATGAAGTCCTAATATGCTTTCAGTTCTGCTTGTGTTGTATTTTCCACTGATGTCATTAGTGAGCTAATCTTGTACATTCCTTGTGTGTGCATCACATGTTTTTATACTCAATATTCAGAAAAATTCCGGATATTCATAAGTTAACCGTCTAGTTTGCGTATTAGCAACTTTAAGTTTTATCCTTTCTTGTTCTCGGCACATAATAATTTAGTAAAGCATGAACTACCAGCTTTCCTCAGCAATTTTCTTTGTTGTGTTGCTTGGCATCCTGTCCTTCACAATATTATTTCGTGTAAGCTTATTTAGGAGTTTTTCTTTTGTTTGAAACAGCATTCTCCTCAATAATAGAAGGAAAGAATGAAGAATTGTCAACATGTGAGCTGTCTAGCGAGCAAGAATCCATTACATTTCCAAAATATATTTGTGGAGAGCTTGGAGGTTTGTGCTGGTGATTTGAATGTTATTGGGAGTTTGTAATTGTATGTTGTAAGCTATTTTTCATGTTGGGAAAGTTGGTAGATTTTTAATCATTTTCCAAGTTGAGAAAAAATGAATGCAGTTTAGCTGCTTTCAGTTTATTCTTTTTTTTTTCTTAATATTTTTGTACTAAATACTGCATGCTGATTATTTTTACAGTAGAAATTAGTGAACACCAAGTATACAGACAAAAAGATGAGTGCTTCATCGTGCGTATGAAATAAATGAATTAGAGGCAGAGTGGTTAACCTTTTCAAGCATACCAGAGGCTTGTATTATTTGTTTATGTAATTTACTGAGTTGTGAAACTCTGTTAGTACATGTATTATGAATGATTATGCTACCCAAGATTGGTTTATGATCAGCTACACCCAAAATCCTTCTATTGTATTTGCTATTTAAAATATTCTACTTGTTAATAGATCTAAAACTTTGAAACAATTAAACAGGCTGTTCAATTTGAGAATTTGAGTTCATTTGGGTTTAGGCCTTGAACTGGTATCCCTTTGTCTATAACTGTATCATCCAGAATGGTAGTACTATGATGCCAATTTGGACCACCATGAACTTTGTGCTTCCTGTTTCCACTATGCCATCTGTAATTTGCTGGCTTGTATTGAACTACTGGAGCTCATCCAGAAGGTCTTGTTTATAGAAGTGTCACTTTTGGATGTGTGTTGTGTGTATGTAATGATTCATGCTCTTCTTAGTTGTATGATGGCCTTATAAGTTATTCATTGTTGGTTGGTTAAGGCTTCATTTTATCAACTACTTATCTTTTTAATCAATGCATTAGTAGTTCATATTTATATGTAGATATTTGCCACATCTATGCATTTGATAACGTCTTTGTGTTTCAATGTTTTTGGACCACATAGGTAAGCAAGCTTGTAGACTTGTATAAGTTTGGAGGAATGGTCCTAGAAGGCGGTAGAGCTTGAGGAGTCATGAAGGCTTTAGAAGTAAGCTCCGTTCCTAATTTATTTTATTCAACACTGTCGAATGATGCACAATATACTAATTCCTCTTGTGAATTTGCAGTTTGGTTGAGGAATTTCAGAATTATCTATTTGTATGGAAGTTGTATGAGGTGGCAAAGAGGAGGAATACTATAGGTGTGTTGGAGGCTGGGGCTTTGAAAACAACGACACAAATGATGATTAAAGAAACTAGAATGTCTTTGCAAAGTGATAATGGTGGTAAAAAGTTGGTCATTTTTCTTCCCTTTCCACTCTTCATTTCATCCATCAAGCATGTGTCATTTATGTGTTTGTATTGTTATCTTGAGTTCTTGATATTTATCATCTACATTATCATGGAGTAATTTTTTTTTTTTTTTTTATCTCTAGCAAGTTGTTCTTTTGATAAATATTTTTGGATGCTTTTTTAGTGGTTTCCAATTAAGTTACTACTGTGATGTGGGTGTTTCTCATCCTGTTTTATCTGGCTGTGCTATTATGTTATCTCATTCAAGTAAACAAAGTGTATTGTTCTTTCTGGTATATCAAGCTGCCTTCTTATACATACTTTGTTGTCAGGATGTCAATGATTATTTAGCATTTTAGGATTAGACTTTTGGTTCAATTAAAATTACATGAAACTTCTCAAATTCCAACTTTGATGTAAAGGACCCAATTCACCTTTGTAACAAGATAAAACCATTTCAAAAGTAAAGAATTCCATAACATATGTGTAGTGTTAATTAACACATGCGAACTAGAGGGTAACTTCTTTTCAAGTTTTCATTTTTCTTTTGTTATACTATCAAACTACTTTTTGAATTTTTTTTGTTTTCTTTTGCTAGTTACTATCAAACTACTTTCGTTTATATTATCTTTTCAGTTTATCACTGTTAGTAATTTGACAAATAAATGTGATTTAGAAAGTCATAAGATTGAGACATGAATGTGCACTAGCATTATGTCATTGTTGCTTTGATTAATGTGGAGTAGTTGAGGCATAATTTCATGCATTTTGAATTGCTTTGAAATAGAGTTGGAATGTCTTCGCTTCTACTAAATCTTAGGATTCTTGTGAAATCATATTTGTTTGCTAAAACACTACCCGCTTGATCCTTATATCCTAACATGGGACATGCATCATTTTGAAAAATTGAAAGGATGGAAAAAAGAAAGAAAGAAGAATAGCAAGAAAAAAGAAATTACATCTACTCCACTGGTTTAGGTCACTTAGTAACTGGGTAACTTCATCACAAATGTTGTATTCACGTAAAACGGTGGCCGGAGCTATGTGTATGCAAAGCACTTTAGGTAAAACGTGTTTTGGCTGAGTAACCGGGTGCCTTCACCACAAGTGTTGTCATTCGCGTCAAAAGGCCAAAATGCGACGTTTTTTGGTTGAGTAACCGGGTGCCTTCACCACAAGTGTTGTCATTCGCGTCAAAAGACCGAAAGACGGCCTAAAGACACAAGTCACGGGCAAAAATGAAGGAAAAAAAAAGGAAATAAAAGCCGTGACAAAACAGAAGAGGAAGAAAAAATTCATTAGTGGCCGAAGAAAAGAAAGAAAAGCGAAATCCGTCCCAACTTAGGTAGATATAAGGAGATAAAGGGTATTGTGCTAGCATCGAGGATGATAATATTTAGAAACCTGTAGATTTTGTGGAAGCTTGATTGTCCTGCTCTTACTTGGCAAAACAAAGTGTTGTGATGTGATTGGCTTCTTACCCTCGTTATGATAAGTTAGCATTTGCATAACATATTGCAGCATTTCTGTTTTGAGATTATGTGAACATAATATTTCGTTTTGTCCAGGAGGCAATAACTTTAAAGATATCACAACAATTCTTTCTTTCATTTTTTGATTTATTAAAAAAATGCCGCATTTATCTTGGTGGCTATTAAATCTTTTGTGTGTAAAAAAACTTTACTTTAGACATGCCTTTTCTTATGTGACTATTTTTTTTAGTAGAAGATAGATTCTTGCCTTGATATTATTTTATTGATATAACTGGAAATAATTATTGTAACAACATTTAAATTCTGTATAATTACAGTTGTTTTTAATTTTATGAATTATTTCTTTTAGATTTCTAACTTAAACAGGGTGCAAGTTCAGGTTCAGTATATAGCAGTGGTGCTTCTTAGATGGTCCTTCTCCCCCCAGGGTAAAACTTGAAAAGGAAAATGTACAGGGTGTGCTTGAATGGAAGTAAAGAAATTTTTCGTTTTCATGCTGCATATAGACAAGTATTATAAAATTTTCACCTTACTCACCCATGAATGCAGTTTATCCACGTATATGAGGTTGGAAATCATTGTTAACTAACAACTGAAACTAAAATCAGGTTCCTTTCGTGCCTTCCACCTTTCTTTTAACTCTTCTAATGAAGTTCATCAGATAATTTTTTTACAGATTACATTTGCTACACTTGGTGAGAAGACCACTGTGATGTACCTGGAAGTGCTTTCTTAGTGTTGGTGTTCCATGGTGCAGGTGACTATTCATATGGTATCATGTTTATCATTTGTCCCCCACAGTTGTGTGTTGCTGGATTCTTATGCACAACCAATTCATTAGTTCATTGGTAGTGTGAGCTATTCTTTTGAGGGGATATGTATGTTGGTACTCCTCCTACATTTATCTTTGTATGCTGTTGAAGGGTTGAAGGAGTATAACTGAAGTCCATATTTGGCCATGGATATTGGGTGGTATTGAGTTATGCACTTGAGAAAGAGATATATTGTGAGAAGAATATATGGAACATAAGTACTAGAAAAATATTTTAGGTACCTTTGAGGACTTAGCATTCTACTAGGTCTTGTCTTATCTATTGAAAATCAATAGATACAATTAGATACCATCATTTGTTAATATTAGGTTTTCTATGTGTTTTTGTTGTCTTTGCATCTTTATGTTTTAAACTTCAGTTGTATGGTATTCATTCTCTTAAATCAATGCTTTTTTGACTTAGGCTGGTGCAGAATACTAGAGAATTTGTTGTCACTTCCCAAGAGCTTATCACCCGGGGTTCAGTCCTAGTAAGTCTCTTGTACTGGCTTAATTCGTGTCAATATTTATGTTGATCTATCTAGAGAAGTTATTTAATATCAATTTCTGACGATTGAAGTGCTTATTTTGTTTATTCGATCTTATTATTTTAGGATTTTATTGTGGAGATGTTGCTGATATTGCTACTCAATGATTGAGTTTTGCAAAAGAAGCTGCAATACGTATGTGCATGTGCACCTATTAATTGTCCTCTATGGTGTCTACTTCCAATTATCATATGATCTAGCACTCTCGGTATGTTCTAGGTTTGTTTTCTTTTCTTCTTATGTGTGAACCTCTTCTTAGAAAATGATATCTTTTTTAGTTGAGTTTACTTAAGAAGGTTCCACATGTAGTAATTACGGATAAAAATGCACCAGCTACCGACCAAATATCTTCAAAGCCACACGTGTTGTATGTGCTTCTGAGTAGATACACAACATATTTATGTGGCAAAGGACAATTTTGCGTCATTTTATTGTAGTGCAGTCATCTTTTCATTTGATGATCATCATTGATCTCCCTTGTTCTTTTAACCCTACATGTCAATTTATTTTGCAATCTACACAGAGGATGTTTCTAAGGAACAAGAAGAATGTGAGGTTTATAAGGTAACGGATGTGCAATAAGATAATTTTCTGCAAGGAGGTATTCTTAATGATTCAAAGGCCTCATGGTATGTTATCTTGTTTTCATCTTACTACGAATTTGAATTATGAAAGTATGCTCCATGACTTCTGGCTTTACGTGTTCTCTTTATGCATTTATGCTATCTCTCATATATGTAGCATGTAATTTTATTTTGTATGACGGAAGTGTATAAACTTGGCCCTGTAATACACTATATATAGTGCAACAGATAATAGGATCATTCTGAAGTAATATGTATGTTTGCTCTTTAACTCTACATTGTTGTCAACAAGTCAATGACTTTGGATAAGCTAAGCTAATCTTTATCAATGGTCATCGATTTCCATGGTATTGTTTTAACCCTACATGTCAATTTCTTTTGCTTTTGCTGTAGGTTGTTAAAGTCTACATAGAGAACGCTTCTAAGGATCAAGAAAAGAAGAATGTGAGGTTTCTTCATGAAACTTCTCTTAATGATTCAAAGACCTCATGGTGTATGCTCCATAACTTGTTGCTTCACTTGTTTTGTTTATGTGCATGTTCCAATGCTTTAAAACATCAGAACTTTTAAAATATTTTTTTGCTCTTATATATACTAAAAGCATAGTCTATTTTTATAAAATTGTGACATGAAACAGAAAAAAATGTGAGAAATGATAGAGATTGATTTGGCTGATTGGATGTAAAGAAATATTAGAGATTAGATTTGGGTTTACTCGAGGCCATCATAAACTTAATTTGAAATAGAACTATATATCTGTATCTATCTACATCTACTTCTATATAAAAATTATGGGTAACACTAATGATTTCTTGCATTTATTAATTTGACTAAACCAACCTTTTAATAAATTTAATAATTATATTACGTAGTTCTTTTAAGTACTGGCCAAATATCTTCAAAGCCGCACGAAGCCCCTTGGATTTTTAGATCATTTCAGTAACAAGTCTTATGTCACTCATTTTGTTTTATTGTTTAGATGCTTTTCTCTCTCATATTATTTGTGTTGTATGTGTTTTTGAGGTAGATACACATCATATCTATTGTAGTGCAATCAGCTTTTCTTTTGATGATCATCATCGATCTCCCTCGTTCTCCTTTAACCCTACATGTCAATTTATTTTGCAATCTACATAGAGGACTCTTTTAACCCTACATGTTAATTTATTTTGCAATCTATATAGAGGACGTTTCTAAGGAATTAGAGGAATGTGAGGTTTATAAGGTAAGTGTTATGCAATATGAATTTTTTTCTGCACGGAGATTCTCTTGATGGTTCAAAGGCCTCAAGGTTTGTTTTCTTGTTTCCATCTTACTACAAATTTGAATGATAAAAGTATGGTCCATGTCTTCTGGCTTCACTTGTTCTTGTTATGTGCATTTTTCATACTTTAAAATATTAGAACTTTTAAAATATTTGTTGTTCTTAATTACACTGAAGGCATAGTTTGTTTTATATTGTTACTTTAATATATAAAAGTATTATTGTCATATAGTAATAGTATATTTGTATATAGATATGTATGTATATATTTTCATATTTGTGTACAATAGATAAATGCGTATGAATAATGCTAAATATTTCTCAGTTCTTAGTTTGACTAAACTAACCTTATAGTTTATTTAATAATTGTATTACATAGTCCTTTTTAGTTGAGTTACTTGGGAAGGTTCCAAATGTAGTATATTATATTATGGATAAAATATGTGAATGTCATAGCTTGTTATTACTGACTTTTCCCATTTTGAGCTTATCATATTTATTTGTGTGGCGAGTGACTCTTTAATCTTAGAGCAAAAGCACTGACAGAAATTCTGCAATCATAATTTTTGGTGGCTCTATTTGAAAAGTATTGCATTTTTCATGTATTTTCTTGATAGATGAGTAAGTGATTTAGGTTTTTTTTATTTTTATTTACCACTGATGTGTTTAGTGGGGAAAGCATGTGGCAAAATATTCCTAATAGTTTGCTGTCAATAGTTTTGCATCCAAGGGACGAGATTTTATGAAGGTTTTTCAATGCCTCATCATGCTTGAAATGCTTGATAAGTGACACTTCTATAGGTGCTCTTTTTTTTTGCTCTTGTATTTATATAATATATATTAATGCTATTTTAGGGATAATTACACCACGTTCTTTAGATTCGATATAATTATATTTTGTTATTTGAATAAGCATATGGTTCTTTCGTCTAACAAATAGGTTTGAATTTGATGAATTTTAACTTATTTGGTAGACATAAGCAAATCTCGAGGGTACTAAAGGTAATATATCAAGTCTCAATCGTCTAGATACTTTGCTCAACAAAATTATCCTATTAATTGTTTTTACCAATTATGGTTAATATTTAGTTATTTTGATTGTACCCTATTTTAGCTATTTAGTATTGTGCAAATATACCCTTATATTACATTTATTAATTGATATTGTTAATTTATAATTATTATGTGATTATGTGATTAGTTACTAATTAATTTTGTTTATTTAATAATTATCCAGTTCATATGGGATGGATAGTTTAAGTAAAAAAAATGGTATTATAAGAAAATAATTTACTATTATATATGTTCTCTATTTAATTAACATTCAATTATTATAATTTGTGGTAAAAATGTTTATTAGAATATTTAATAAGAAATGCTGCTAATAATTAAAATTAAATTAAAATTTCAATAATTTTATTTTAACATGTTATTTTTAACAAATGAAAGCCTTTCAGTAGATTTTAATTAAGCTATTAACTACTAGCCTTTCCTGTAGATTTTAATTAAGCTATTAACTACTATTATATTTTTTATAGTATTTTAGCTTTTCAAATATATATTTTTTTAAAAATATTATAAAATATATTTATTATCTTTTTTCCTAATAAATTTTGGTTAAGCATATATATATGAATTCTCAATATATTGAGAATAATATAATTAATCAAGATGAAGGGTAAATTTGTCCTATCAGGGGTAAATATTAGATAAAATAATTTATAAGGGCAAAAATATATATTTAATCCACAAATATTTACAACTTGAAAAATGATTATTTTCTCTGATTTCGTAATTTACATCAATTTATATGGTGATGTTGCACTGTGCATCTATATATTATTATAAAGAAAACTCTCTTATTATATCTGCACTTGGGCCGGATTTGTGAACAGCTTGAGCCCTTTTCTCATACTTGTCGGTTGGTGAGGGAGATCTTGGCTTCTGCCCAAACAAGGTTTAATTTTTTTACGTAAATATTTTATTTATTACAATTTGTGAGTTTATTTGATACACAAAAAGTAAAAAAAAAAAAAATTTCTAATTACAATTCTCTAATTTTATTTTAAAAATTTTAATATTTCTCTCAAATACACTTTCTTGTAAATTTTATTTATTACGCTTATTTAGATAAAAAAAATGAGTATGTAATCAACTTTTATAAATATATTTTTGAAAAATATGTTAAAATATATTTTTAATTGTTTAATCCTAATAAATTTTGGTTAAGCATCTTTATATATATATAACATTTACCAACAAATAATTATAACTTGAAAAATTATTTATTATTTAGATAAAGCTAAATTTTCTTTGGTTTTGTAATTTTAAAAAATAAATTTTACTTATCATAATTTGTTGTTGGTTTATTAAAATATTTTCAACCAAATAATAATTCAGTATACGAGATACAAGTAATTATATTTATAATATAAGAATTATTTATTATTTATAGAAAAATAAATTATAGAAAAATATAAGTTTTATTTAACGAATTATTTATTATTATAGAAAAATAAATTATAGAAAAAATATAAGTTTTATTTAACAAATTATCTAATTAGTTTTTTTTTTTTTTTTTACCAATTATGAGTGATAAGTTCTTCTACCTGCTTGGTTATTTTTATTGTGCTATGTTTTATGTAAATTGTATTTTGTCATTTGAGCTATGCTGTTTTAACATTATATCATCGAAATTTTTTTATCAATTGCATACTCTCCCCTTCCGTTAGATAAGACTTTAACGCGTTAAATTTTGATTGAAATTGACCGTTATACAACCGTTGAATGATAATTTGATTTATAAATAATATATAATTTCATAAGTGACTTTGATTTATATTTATATAAAATTTTAATTTAAAGAATGAATTTTAAAATATGTGCATATTATCAAACAAAAGAGGTAAATATGTGCACATCAAATATAAAAATAACATTTTTTTAATTTTTTTTATGTAAATATTTTATTTATTAAAATTTGTGGTAATTATTGGAATATTCGATAATTTCATAAAAAGTAATAAAGAAGAAAATATTTCTCAAATGAAAATAATTTATTAAATTATAGGAGGGAATATTTTTGTGGCAACATTATTAATATTCTAAATGGTATTATGTATTGTTATTATATCTTAAATTTTAATTTTGAATCTTACAAACAAATTTAGTAATTATAATTTTGGTCAAAGTTTATTGTAACATTTATAAAGCAAATAGTAAGTCAAATTTTTAATTTATCTTTTTATTAATTTATCTCAATCATTAATACTTATCATTATAATTTATTAATTTATTATTCATAGAAATTACAATTTCGCTAATTTTATTTTAAAAATTTTCTAAGAAGTTAATATTTCTCTCAAATACAACAGATAAAGCTAAGTAGACTTCGTGCGTTTGAATTATCTTTAATGAAACATTGATTTTCTAAATTAATAAATATAACAATAACATTTTTGGTAGGATAAAAATCTTCCATGCTTAGAATAATTATATTATTTTTAATATATTTTGTATTTTGCACAGGAAATTATCATTAAATTATTTTTTTAACAGCGATGAATTTTTTAAAAGGTGAGGAATTCAAATTAAAACTGGAGTAATAAGTTAATGAATTAGTGTAATAAATACTCCCAAAAAACTTTCTTGTAAATTTTTTATTGATTTAGTAATAAAATTAAGCTATTAACTATTTTATTTAGATAAAAGTTCAGTATTTAATCAGCTTTATAAATATATATGTTTCTTAAGATATATTATATATTTTTAATCGTTTAATCCTAATAAGATACAAGTAATTATATTTATTAATCTAAGAATTATTTATTATTTATACAAAAATAAATTATTTAAATTATAAATATGCCTAATTTACCTATAAATATAAAATTTTATTAATGCCAATAACTAATTATCTAATTAGTTTTTTACCAATTATGGGTGATAAGTTCTTCTACCTGCTTGGTTATTTTAATATGTTATTTGTCATTTGAACTATTCTCGTTTTAACATTATGTCGTCAAAACTTCTTGTTGTCAATTGCATACTCTCCCCTTCTTGTCTTGGCTGAATTGACCATTATATTCTTTTTATAACAACCGTTGATCTTTGAATATAAAAAATGAACGGTCCAAATTTTAAGTAATTTAAATATAATTATTTATTATATATATATTTTATATAACATTATATATAATATATAATATATATTTATATTGTATATATATATATATGAAAGCGACGACAACATCGCCCAGAACAGCCTGGTCGTCGTCGCTGTAGGCGCGACATCGCCCCCGCAAAAGGGGGCGACACGCCCCAGGGGCATCGCCCAGATCCAAGACAATTTCGTCCCCAAATTGCAGGTTAATTATATTAATATATTTTAATTTTGTACGGTATCAAGTTTTTAATAGGTGATGAGTTTAAATCAAAAGTGGAGTAATAAGTTAACAACAAATTGTGCACTAATACTTTTTGCTTATTTATTGTACTCATTCATTTGTCAACTTAAAGTTTATTGGAATATTTATTTTATATATCAGAATTAATATTTTTTAGATAAAAATAAGTATTTAATAAGCATTTTTAAATATATATTTTTTAAAATATGATAAATATTTTTTTAATATTTTTTCCTAATAAAAATGAATAATTATGATAAAATCTTTTTTAAAAAGGCTTAATTATATTATTGTCCCGTATGTATGGGTAGTGGCAAAAAAGGACTGCATATAAAGGGGTAGCAATTTATACCGTGTAATTAATATTTTTTTAGCAATTGCAGGACGCAGACCATCGTAATTCAAAAAGTGGCCGGATTTTGCTGAAATGGATATTTTAGGACTTTTTAAATTCGGGAATTTCTGACTCAACATATTTGAAAAAAATCCACGCCACATAAGCGTTGATTGGCCATAGTCGAAAAAATCCAGTTAGCAATTCCCCCAATTTAAACAGTCATAAAAATATCCATGTCAGCAAAATTTAACCACTTTTTAAACTCCGGCGGCCGGAGTCCTGCAAATAAAATTTTTAATTTTGGGGTATAGATTGCTATTCCTTTATAAAAATTGATATATATTAGATTTTTTTAATATGTATAATACTAATGTAAATATAAATATCATTGACAAAAAAATAAAATTAATAAAATTTTTAACTTAAATAATACAAAATTAATTTATAAATATAAATTCAATTTATTTTTATAATGTTAGTTTTTTTTTATATTTGATATAAATATATTTTTCAAAATTTTGAAATAAAAAAAATGTCTATAAATATGTATAAGAAAATAAATTTTTTATCTTTTTTGTATTTTAAAAAAATTGAAATAACAAATAATGTATAATTCTTATAATTTAATAAATTTAAAATTTTTATTTCATTAATATCCACATTTGTTAAGATATTTAAATTGTATATTGTGATTGTAATTTAATTTATTAATTGAAGGTATTTAATATTAAATTTTATATAATGTCTTCACATTTTTAAATAAATATTTTAAAAGAAAATTTTTAATTTTTTAGAGAAATGAAAATAAAAAAAAAGAAATATTCAAAATAAATTAAACAAGTAAAAAATGCACAAAAAACTTTACTTATATACGCATATGAGGGGTATCTTAGTCCAAAATGGACTAAAAACTGACAAAAACAGCTAAAATCGAAGACCAGATGCACCACCCGCACATTTTCATCAATTTGTGACAGAATGGTTTTTTTTACTTATCATAATTTGTTGTTGGTTTATTAAAATATTTTCAACCAAATAATAATTCAGTATACGAGATACAAGTAATTATATTATAATTTGAAGAATTATTTATTATTATACAAAATTATTTAAATTATATAATAAATATATAAATATAATTATTAATGCCAATAACTAATTATCTAATTAGTTTTTTTTAGCAATTATGGGTGATAAGTTCTTCTAAGTTTGCTATGTTTTAGCTATTAAATTATTTTCATTGTATTTGTTTTTGCATTACATTTCAAATATTTTTTGCACATTGTCATATCCTTTTATTTTTTTGTTGAAAAACATCATATTGTATATGCAAAAATTATCACATCACATAACCTTTAAATAATACATGTCTACTGGATATTATGTGTTTTCGACAAAGACTTGGTTGAAAAGTAATTATAAATGGTAAAGTGCAAGATTTCGTAAAGTTGAAATAAGTTGGCCACAAAAAAATTAGATGCCAAAGTGTAAAAACATTTATGATTGGAATTGCAAAATGAAATTAACCTTATATTGAATTATTAATTTATATTGTTGATTCATAATTATTATATGGTTAGTTAGTAGTTAATTTTGTTTTAATAGTTATCCAATTTATATGGTGATATTGCATTGTGTATATGGAAGTTTTATAGTAAAAATGAAATAATTAGGAAATAAAATAGAGAAATCGGAAATAAAATAGAGAAATTGGAAGGACTCACCAATTTATATTTATTTTATCTCTTTTTTTTTTTTATTGTGAAAGCATGAAATATTTTATTTTTTAATTTTACATGTCCCAATAATAATAATATTCTTAATGTATTAATAGTTTTAAGAAAAAATAATTTACTATTATATATGGAGGGCTAGGAACGGGCCCTAGTTTGATCCTCCTTGTTAGGCTGTGTATTTGGGCTAAATTCGTGAACAGCTTGAGCCCTCATACGTGCCGTTGGGTTGGTAGGGGAGGTCTTCGGTTTCTGCCTTCTAAGGTTATGGGCCTTATTGAAAAGTACGTTGGGCCTAACTCTTTTGGGTCGTGCATATCAAATATAAAAACAAGGTTTTCTAATTTTTTTTATGTAAATATTTTATTTATTACAATTTGTGCTAAAAGTTTATTAGAATATTTGATAATTTCATAAAAAGTAATAAAAAGAAGAAAATATTTGTCTCAAATAAATAATTTATTAAATTATAGGAGGGATATTTTGGTGCCAACATTATTAATATCTAAATGGTATTATGTAAGTTATTATCTTAAATTTTAATTTTGAATCTTACAAATAAGTTTAGTAATTATACTTTTTGGTGAAAGTTTATTGTAACATTTATAAAGCAAATAATAAGTCAAAATTTTATTAATTTATCTCAACTATTAATACTTATCATTATAATTTATTAATTTATTATTCATAGAAATTACAATTTCTCTAATTTTATTTTAAAAATATCCAAAGAAGTTAATATTCTCTCAAATACAACAATAAAGGCTAAGTAGACTTTGCACCTTTGAATTATCTTTAATGTAACATTGATTTTCTAAATTAATAAATATGACAATAACGTTTTTGGTAGGATAAAAATCTTTCATGCCTAAAATAATTATATTATGTTTAATATATTTTGTATTTTGCACATGAAATTATCATTAAATTCTGCGATGAATTTTTTAAAAGGTGAGGAATTCAAATGAAAAGCGAATATATTATATATATGTATTTAATATATAGTATATATATATATATATATATATAATTATAAATATTTATGATAATAACATACTTTTTATTTTATCGTTGTCGGACTGTCGCTATCCCACCCTCTCCTCCGTCACCACTCTCCCTACTACGTTCCCTTTCCCTTCCCCATCCTCCCCTCCTTGGCCCCTTTTAGCAGTTGTTGTCCCCTACTTCTCCCCACCCGTCCCCTTCCTGAAGGAAGTGGATCGGCCCGAGAAGCGCGGCGGAAGTGCGGAAAAAAAAAAAAATGGTAAATACAATAATTAAATCCCGATCAAGGGTGTACCCTTGATCTTTTTCCGGGGGTTTGTAATAATTACAGATCTAATCATGCAATTAGGCTAATGAATTTGATAGAAAAACAAAAGCATAAAGTAAAACAGGGTTACCTTTCGTTTTTCTCCTCCAATCGGCAATTCGGTAGATCTCCTCTCCGGCGTTCGTCCATGCAAGACTCCAACGTAGGAGGCCTCTAATATTGTCCACACCACACTAAGGGCATCTTTACTTTGAGTGATTAGCCATGATATCATGGCTAATCACCCTTTATTTTTTGTTTACTTTATTTTTTATTAACTCATGATTAATGCCTCAAATTCAAAATATGATGTGATTTTTCATGATAATAATCACAATTTAATATATCCTATTTTAATCATATCATCCAAAGTAAATGTGCCCTAAAAGGTTAGATTTATCCTTGTGCTAGCAAGGATTAAATCCGTGGGAAGAGAAAATCACACTATGAATTAGTGTATTTCGATCTCCTTTGTTCTTCACTTGATTCTAAACCAAGAAGAACTTCAAGAGAGGAGGAGAGGAATATTTTGCTGATAATTGGGGAGAGAGTGTGCACGAAATTTTGTGTGTCTTTCACAACAATAACGGCTAGGGTTTGTGAGTAGAAGAGTTGGAATGAAAAGGTTGAGATATGGAAGGAGACCTAGTCTTCCAACTTCCACAACTTTCTCAACCTCTTCCCAAAACTCCTCTCCCACTTACCACACACCTTATGCACGAATTTGGCTGATTATTTTCAGCCAAATTTCAACTATTTTTGACCTAGCAAAAGTTAACATGGACTAGGGCTTGATGCATTTTGGACCGAATTCAATTTGCTTGTCCAACGAGTCAAATTGAGCCCATATACCATTCCTGTTGGACTTAATATTTAAATCCAATTAAATAAAATTCCCAACAAAGAAAGTCCAAGTAAATATTTAATCCAATTCAATATTTACAAGTCCAAAAGACACTTAATTATTTAAATGAATCAAATCCACTTAATTAATTAAGCCCAACCAAGCATAACTAGTCCAACTAATTATTTCTAGCCCATTTCTAATTAATGAATCCAATTCACTAATTAGATAGGTCCATCTACTAATTAATTATTGGATCCAACCCACTAATTAAATACCCCAAGCCTCTTTTAAATTAATCCAATCAATTTAAAAACTAAGTACAAAATTCAATTAATCCAATTAATTAATTTCGAACTATCAATCTAATGGATTATTCCTCATAAATGATCCAATCATTTATACTCTCCAAGAATTATTTTAATCTAATTAAATTAATTCACCTCTTCCGACATTAATTCCAAATTAATTCCCTCACCTTTCGTGATCTGTGTGTGACTCTTCAGGTTCACCCTCATCTAGACTTGGGCGTGCTATCACACAATAAAATTCAATTTAATTAATTATTTCCGATTATTCCATAACCAGAAATAGCCCATTTCCATGGGTGGTCGTCTACCAACAGTCCATGGCACTAGAGATTAGGCGAATAGTGGCTTGAACATTCAGGCTCCGATTTCAAACAAATACGGTCCTACTGTCAACCGTCTCCAGCCTTAATCTAGGGCATGGAATTGGGAGTCGGTTTCCATCCTTAACTAGGCATCTATGCTGCATACTCGAGATGCGTTTACTCTACTGATCATCGTAGGAAATCCCTTCCCACTCGATCAATCGCTATGGCCATAGACTTGAAGAGTCTAAACTATCTCAAAGCGCATAGGAGATCTCGCTGTCACAATACTAACAGGGGACAAATTCTTTCTTGGAATCCACCGTCCTCGCTACATACTCCGACTGCACTGGATAAGGTTTATGATGACCATGCCCTATGGCACAGCCACCTCTCGCCATATCCAAGATACAGTCTTCGTATGCACGTGACTGCCATGATTTCTCAAGTCCGAGGACTAATTCCGTACTATCAGAATCGGGAATTCCAATCATACCGACCAAGCCTCAAGAGGCCTCCATATGACGATTCCCGCGAGTCAGTTCAGTCAGTCGACTACTTGGCCAACTAACCCACTAAAACTGCACAGACGACCCACGTCTTATGCCGACGAAACAC
The DNA here is from genome assembly GCA_034509725.1 of Sesamum angolense. Taxonomy (NCBI): domain Eukaryota; kingdom Viridiplantae; phylum Streptophyta; class Magnoliopsida; order Lamiales; family Pedaliaceae; genus Sesamum; species Sesamum angolense. Next base: position 23,162 of record JACGWL010000063.1, read on the forward strand.
GGCTGCAGTACTTAGTGCAAGTCTCTATAGGACTCTCAATGCCCTATCTCGAGGTCCTCGACTTGGAACGTTTCAGACCGACCCTCAAGAGTTGGTTTCATAGCCGCAAAACCTATGCGCAACCCAACTCTGTGGGTTTTATCTTTCGGTCTGTGGGCATTTCGTTGTGACATTGAAATCCCATTCAATGTCAGAGGTAAGCACAATGAAAACAGACTGCCAACATGATGAATTCTTACCGTATTCATCAGTCTAATATTATTTGATAAAGATTGACGAATGGCAAACAACCAATCCAATTGGCTTTTGATCACCCATTCCAACACTTCCCCCTCAAATCGGTTGGGCCTCTCCCCTTCTTCCAACCACCTCGCCCCTTCCCCTCCCCCTAGGTTGCGACCTTCTCCCCGTTTCTCTCGTGCCCCTCCCCTTCCCCTTCAGTTCCCCAGCCACTCCCCTTCTCTCCATTAGAAATTAGCGGAGAGTGTGCGACACTCGCCTATTGTGCGAGTGGGCCTAATTTTTTGGCCTTCTTGGGATTGTTTTAAGCGTATAATGTCTATTTTGGCCTTTCTTTCATATTTAAATATACTTTACCTTTGTTTCACAATTAATTATATTTTAAATCAACTTATTTATATTATTATTTAGTTAAATACATTTAATTAATTAAATTAGTTTTTGAGTCCAAATATATTACAATAAAATATATTTGTTTATGAGATATATTAATTTAATATAAAAACACCTAAAAAGTATAAAAAATTGAAAATTTTAAAATTAAAATTTAAAAGATACAATACAAATTTAATATACTAAAATTCACTTTTAAAATTAAAAATTTATATGCAGTATAAAAGTCTTTATATATTATTATCTCAATTAAATTATTACAATTTTAAGTATATTTTATTTATTTGTAAATAATACTAACTAAATATCAAAATACCAAAAACATAAAACCAATTATTTGAAATTATATTATTTATTATAAATAATATTTTAATTAAATATAAAAATTATTAATATTTAAAGTTTGAAAAAAATAAATTATTTTTACTTTACCTTTTGAAAAATAGAAAATGAAAAAAAATTCACCTTCTCTGTCGCCGACCAGTCATCGGCGATGATGCCTGAGTGACGGAGGTCGCCCTTCTTCTCTAGGCGACGCCGCCCTAGATCTGGCCGCCGCCACTGAAGGGAGTGGCTGGGATGAACCGTCGCCCCTTTGTGAGCTGGCAACGTGCAAACGTCACCCTGAACAATCTCGACGACATCGCTGTCGTCGCCCAGTTTGGGTGGTGAGCTTCGCTGCCCACGTAGACAGCGGCCGTTGCCGCCTTGATATTACATATATATATATATATATTATTTTTTATATATATTATGTATGTATAGTATATATATATATAAAATATATTTTAAATTACTTAAGATTTGGATCATTTATTTTATACAATTGAAGATCAATGGTTGTTATAAGAAGGGTATAATGGGAAATTCAACAAAACATTAACGCTGTTAGGGCTTAACTAATGGTAGGGGAGAGTACGCATATTTTGGATAACACAAGGAGTTTTTGGCTAAATTTTGAAAACACAGGGTTTTTATGCAATTTACCCAAAATATGAAATTGTATCGATCGATCATATTGTTTTACGTCAATTTTCTCAGCTAATGTCCTAATGCTTATACTGGCATTGCTACATGCATATCTTATTTCATCGTGTTTTGTTTCAAATTAAATAGAAAAACATATGTGCCCCTCAATGTTTTTATGATCATTTGGAGTCTAGCAATTTTCATAGGAGTAATTTGTTTATTTGTAATATCACAGACAGTTAAATTGTATCAAACCATTTTAAATAAATTTTTTTCAAAAAATATAGGGGGAGTAAATTGCTATATTTTTAAAAATACATGATGGTAAGTTGCTATCTCTTTCCATAAATAAGTAATTTGCTCATTTGTAATATCACAATAGTGATGCTTGCATTTTTTCCATATTTATTTATTTTTTAATTTTTATTTTTTTTGCAGATAGTATTATGCTTAGTAAAGCAACCTGGATTGAATGTCAATGCAAAGAATTCAAATTGCGTCAAACAATTGGATATCTTATCTGTGTCTTTAGCCTTCAACTAAAATGTCAAGTACATTGAAAAGGCAATACTATGCTCCGGGGGTTGCCTGTCCAAATAGCAACAACAAATGTACAAACCAGCCCTTCCCATAGCACTCCGATTTCATCATCCAAGTGCAAGACTGGTTGAAGAAATGAGAGGCGGGATCATAGTGATGGCATCAGTATTTGTTGCTCTATCATTTCAAGTTGCACTAACTCCTCTTGGAGGAATATGGGCAGACTGGGGTCCAAACGGAGCGACATCCAATGCTTCTATCAACATCCCACCGCACACCAGCTGGAAAACCAATTCTTTATGATTTGGATCGTAAGTTATTTAACAAATTGATGGAGTTCAATCGAGCTACATTCTTCAATTCTGTTGCGACCATCTTTCTCGTAATACACCAGTCCTCATTAGTGATCCTCTTTGTGCTATATGTCATCATAAGTGCATTATACTGAATGGTGAATGAATTTTTCTACATGGATTCAATCTTGACCTGGAAGTCTTCAATATTCCAGGTTTTTTGAAAACTAACTACATTTCGCTCATGCCTATCGTATTTTCCTTCTTTGTGTTCATTGATAGTACTGTCAAGTATCTTCACAGGAATTCTGTTCCACCTCAACTGCTCCTTCCCCTTCTGAGGAGATTGAGTTCACTAGAAGACGAGCAACCCGAGATCGTTCATTGCAAAATTCAAGTCCTTAGTCAGTAAAATTATATTTTACGTCCTACAAGTTAGTCTTTTTTGTGATTTTGTCTCATTGATTTTGATTAATTCACCATTCATCCCATAACTCCAAAAAAATATCATTTTTAATCCCAATAATCCTTAGTTCAGTTAATTTTTGACAGAAACATCACGTTTTTGAAGTTAGAAATTTCACGAAACTAACTTTATAATAAATTACAATTTCTTTAGAAATGCAATATTATGAGTTCAAAATCAATGAGATTAAAATCGCAAAAGGACCGACTTATTGAACGTAAAATGCAATTTTCCTTCCTCAGTTAGACTCATTTAGTTGGTGCAATAATATTTGCTATGTGATGTAATGATTTTCTTTATCTTGGGCACTGATTACTCATGATGTGATGGCTTGTCTTTGTCTTTGAAATTGAAGTTTTTTTAAACAACTGCTGCTTCTCTATGATGAGTTGTTTTACATTTTCCTTGCATAAAGAGGCTTTTTCTTTCCGTGCTTTGCTTGTCTCAAATACCTACTGGAGCAACCTAACTCAAGTCTCAGTTTTTTTTTCTAAGTCTCGAAGAGTTGTAATATGTATTCTTGCGTCTTTATTTTTAGCACTAGCACTTACGATTCTCTTAGGCATCATTTAATTTTGTACTTGGGATAAGTGATTGATAGGGCTCTATTGGATAAAATTGTCGGGTGCAAAATTCTTGATTGGAATTGGTATTTTTATTGTATGAATATTAGGTTGTAAGTATGATAAATATTGTTGGCAAATTATGGTATTAGTGCATTTAGATTTCCCCTCACATTTATTATTTGTTACAAGTAAATATTCGACAAAAGTTTACTTTTAATAGATGTTTTTAAATTAAATGTTTTATATTAAAAAGATATTAGTTCCTAATAAAAGATTTAAAATATTAATGAATTTATGTGTATCTTTTTAGGGAATGGTAAATTTCATAAAAATAAAGAATCAACCTAACGGCAGACTACTTCCAAGGTATGCTTCACAACCTATATAGACCAACAACTTGCAAATTGAAAGTCAGTTCTTCGCTCAGAATCTGCTGCCTCATCTCTTCTAGCACTGTAGTCCACGAGTTCATTTCTTAACTTTATCATTTTTAAACTTTATTTTTTGTCTTAGTTTGGCCCCCCTAACCATTTTCGACGAAAATATGGCTGGAGTTTGACTTTTTAGAGGATAAAATGGTCAATCTAAGTTAGACCCTTAAGTTTGTAAAATGATCAAATTAGTCCTTTTTTTAGAAAGGATTTTTTTTTTATATTTTTATATGGTGAATATGATATAATATGTTTTATGAAAAATATTTTTTTGAACTCATGTTAACATCTTTTTTTTTTGTGAGATGAAATGGTAAAGTTATATAAATCAACAAAATATCCAATAAGTTTAGACAGAGAAGCAACAAAGAGCCACTGAACAAACTCAACCGATGCCATCGGAATTAAAGGGTGTCTTCTGCGTCTGCTTGATGGGATTCTCCAAATCCAAAGCCGACCGACTAGTGCGAGAGAGAGAATGTTCTAATCCCCAAACCCGTTCGAGGAGCTCCTCCTTTGAAACTCTGCTGTTCTCGAAGAGCAACCTGATGCGAGAACCCTAAACAGCCCAATAAATAAGAAGAGCTCGAGCAAAGCCTGATCTATTGAGGTCCTGGAACACGTCGCGAAACCAGGTCTCCAGATTCGGCCGATGACAAGAAATTGAGCGCCAAGGCAGGCAGGACATTGCCCAAACTAGGTGGGCGAAATGACAACGCAACAGAATATGGATAAGATCATCACCTTCTTCGCCGAACCTCTGACAAGCTCCTTCAACTAGTACTCCGCGGCTTGCAATCTTACAGGACGTAGGAAGTGCATCCCGACAAGCTCGGCAAGCAAACAATCTAAACCTTTGGGGGAACAACAACATGCTAGATAAAACCCCAACCCTCAGATTTATATGATTTCTAACCAGCAGGGGCAATCCGTAGATGTGGTACGACACCTCACCGATAATTCGATATGCTCTCCTAACTAAATAGTGCCCACGTTTTTCGAAGTGCCAACAGAGATGGTCCGGACTACCAACAAACCTGCCAATTCCTAGAATGAGTCCTGCATCCTCCGGTCGGAAGAAGCTTCGGATTAGAGCTTCATTCCACCCCCTAAATCATCAAGTAACTTATCCACTGTAGCATTTGGTTGAAGAGTATTTGGAGCCATGATTACTTGGAACTTCGAAGGACTAGGAATCTACCTGTCCTTCCAAATGCACACATTCTGCCCAGTTCCAATGTGCTATCGTAGCCCAAGTATGAACAAATCGCACGCTGCGAGAATGCTACGCCAAGTGAATGAGCACCCTGTCCCGACTGAAGCTTGAAACACGTCCGATTGAGGAAAGTAGTTTTGCTTCAATAGACGACTAAGCAAGGCATTCGGATTAGAGGTAATCCTCCACAATTGTGTAGCCAACATAGCGTGGTTAAATGTCGCCAGCCTCCGAAGACCAAGACCCCCGTCATCTTTCCTCACGCATAATTTATCCCAAGAGATTCAATGCACCCTCCAAGATTCTTTATTGTGCCACAGAAAATCAGCCATCATACTCGCAGCTCAAGGCACAAAGTAGTTGGGATAAGAAAGCAACCCATCACAAAGGTAAGCATGACTTGCACTACAGATTTGAGTAGAACCAGCTTACCGGCTTGAGACAAATTAATGCACTTCCAACTCTGTAATCTTTTCCACACTTTATCCTTCATATCTTGAAAAATATCCCTCTTGGAACATCCCATGAGGGCGGGGAGCCCCAAATATTTCTCATGTTTGGCAACTACGCAAACCCTAAGGATATTAGCCAGTTCAGTACGGATGTCGTCTGAAGTGTTTCGACTGAATGCCACTGAGGATTTCGCAAAATTTACCATCAGTCCAGATGCCTCCTCGAACGCCTTCAAGAGTCATCCCACACAGAGCATAGCGTCCTGTGTAGCTTGATAGAAAATTAGTGTGTCATCCGCAAAGAGAAGGCGCAACACATGAGGCACATGCCAGCTAACGGAAACACCACACAAACTCCCGTTTACCTCCGCCGTGGAAATAAGATGACTAAGAGCCTCTACAAAAAATGAACAATTACGGCGATAGGGGATCTCCTTGACGAAGTGCCCTTTGGGGATGGAGGTAAGCAAACTTCTGACCATCAAGCAAGAAAGAGTAAGACACAGTAGACACACATAAATGAATAAGAGAAATAAAACGAGGGTGGAAGCCTAACTTAGCTAGAACTCTCACAAGGAAACTCCATTCCACGCGATCATAGGCTTTGCTGAGATCCAGCTTAAGAGCTACATGTCCCACCGACCCCAAAGTCTTGTGTGCAAAGTAATGATTAAGCTCATACGCGATGAGAACATTATCCGTAATGAGCCTGCCTGGTATAAATGCTAATTGGGACTCCGAAACAATATACTTGAGGATATATTTCAAGCGATTGGCAAGAACTTTAGAAGCTATTTTATAAGAGATCTTGCATAGACTAATAGGACACAAATGGCTTATGTACTCAGGGGACTCGCATTTAAGAATAAGAACAATATAGGTATAGTTAAATTTACCATCAAAACGTCTATTATTTAAAAACTCAAGCACAAAGGAGGTAATCTCCGGGCCGACAATATGCCAATACTTTTGAAAAAAGACTGAGGACATCCCATCAGGACCTGGGACTTATAAGGATACATTTGGAATAGAGCACGCTTTACCTCTTCGGGCAAGAAGGGTTGGATTAAGGCCTCGTTCATTTCCACATTGACACTCCTCGGCATTCCCCTAAGAATCTCATCGATAGACTCTGTCGACGGACCAGACGTCTAAAACAACTCATGGAAATAAGTTGAAACAATCTGCAGGATATCTTCTTGAGAATGACACCACTCACCCTCTTTGTTGCGGAGCTTCGTGATAAAATTCTTCTTTTTCCTAGCACTCGCTCACGCATGAAAGTAAGGAGTGTTCCTATCCCCTTCTCGAAGCCACTGAGCTTTGCCCCCTACTTCCACAAAATCTCCTCACGAGTCAAGAATTCATCTAACTCGTCTATTAATGCCCTCCTTTTCGAGTTATCACTAGTACTAATAGGGTCCTTCACATATGCTTCCAATTTCTCCTCAAGTTCCCTCACACGTCGTCTCACATGGCCAAACCGCTCCCTGTCCCACCTAATAAGCTCTTCTGGGACCCTCCTAGTACGCTGCAAAATTCGAGATCCCGCATCACCCTCTACTTCCCCACACCAGCTGTCTTTAACGATATCTTCACATTCCTCAGACCTGGTCCACATGGCCTCAAACCCAACCATAACCATCCATCTCCATGTCCCGAAACTTTCCGAAAGAGTTTCCAATGAAGCGTTCATTACTTAGCGGAATCGTGAACATGGATGAAGAACACCAATCAAGATCAACGTGCATCAGATTCTCGTTGATGCCAATACTGCTCAGGATTAGAGTATTTTTCTCAAAACTCTAGGGGCACCCGTCAATTGCCCGATTCCGATCAATGACGTAGTTGAATAAGATCAGAAACGACCCTTTGCCAACTGCCGCATCTCTAATCCTTTAACAGTGTTTAGTATACTCTTCACAGAAGAGATAAGAGCCTCGAATCTCGGCTGCTCAGATGACGGAAGTCTACCCATAAGGAAAAGTTGGTGATCATCCAAATCGATAACCTACAGTCCATCTTGTATGACCACACCAGCCCCTTCTTTCTCTGTCAAACGTAAAGACTATCCCAATTTGTGGTAGAACGCCTCCATCAGTCCAGAGAATTCGATGAGAGAAATAGGGGAATAACGAGAAGACTACAGAGATAACCCGGGATCAATCCAACACTTCCCAGTCTGAAAGGGATGAGCATGCACTTGACAAAAGCAAACAAGAAGATAGAATTAGAGGACAGGTAGAAGGGTCAAGAACCAGAGCCCCACGACACAAAGAAGGATAGTACGAGAATTAGAAATAGAATAAAGCAGTTCCCTTGACAGCAAAGGTGTCTCACGGTGGAAATGAGGGGCTTGCAGTGTACGAACCGAAACACGTCCCAGGCACACAAACCCAGTGATCAGTACAACTCAACAAGGAGCTAACAACCACAACAATACCCAACCTCCCGTGGAATGGACGGCTCAAATTCTCACCGGTGGACCAACAACAACGACGAGTAATTTGATAATTTTATAAATTTAAGGGACTAAAGTGATAAAATCAAACTTATGGACCATTTTACGTACCCTCCAAAGAGTCAACATCCGATCACATTTTCACCGAAAAGTCACCGAAGGGACCAAACTGAACTATAAAACTAAAGTTTAAGGGTGCTAAAGTAAAGAAATAAACTTGATGGACTAAAGTGATTTTAAACAAAAACTTAAGAGACCAAATATAGTATTTTTTACCCTAATATATTTTTATAGATAATTATACTCCCTTTTCCAGAGGTTTAGTTAATTACACAGAGATCCCCTATAGTTTTAAAAAATTTCATTTAACACCCCTGATGTTTGCCTCTGTCTAACAAATAAGTCCCTCAATTAATAAAAATTCACTAAATTTGCTTATATTAACAAAAAAAAAAAAATGAATGAATTTATATCTGTCATTGATTGATTTAAAACCGACTTATTGTAGGTCAAACAATTTATTTGGACTAAACTACTCTTATAACAATGAAGATATATCTCTTCACATGTATAAAAGCATGAAGACGTATGAGAGTAGTTTGCTCATAAAAAGATTTGTCTGATTGCTTAAATCAGTAATAAGTCAATCGATGATAAATAGATATTTTTGTTAATATCAACAAATTAATAAATTTTGACTAATGAAAGGACTTAATTGTTAGACAGGAGCAAACCTTAAGGGTCCTAGACAATAATTTCTCAAATTACAGAGGGTCTACGTGTAATTACACACTAAACCTCAGGAGATGAGAGTGTAATTACCCATTTTTATATTGTACTATTTTCTAATATTTTAAAAAACATAAATAAAAAATAATAAATTCAACTTTTAAACCAAATTAAGTTCAAACTATGTTTGACTTAAACTAAAATAATTATAGATATATTCAATTATTTATTTATAATTAGATAAACAAAAATTGCAATTCTCCCTTTTCTCCTATCTTCAACATCCACAGCAAACCATTGGCCTTGCAGCAGAAATTGATTTGTGGAGAGATGGATTTTCACCCTCCATAGCTCATTGGATCTCTTCTTCGTCATAGAGCCGCATATATCGATTTGTGCAGTAACGCTCCAAAATCTGAAAATCTCCCATTGCCCTACCCTCGCGCGGACCCTCCTCTCGCCCCCGCCATTGTGAAGTCCCTACCCTCAATCCCGATGTGTGTATAAGTTGCGTTGTGTGTACTGTTTGGTTTGTGTTGTATATTGTAAGAACTCTGAATCAGAAAAAGAGAAAGAGAAGAGAAGATAGTTGCCTAAGAAGAACTGGGGTTGGGAATAAAATACAGATTCTGCAATTTCATTAATAAAAGCAGCCAAATTGAACCCTAGAACATGTTTGATTCAGCTTTTGAGAAAAGGAAATCAAACTATCTCTTAGCTAATAGTGGTCCCTAATCTACTTCTTCTTTCTGCAGCTCAAGTGCCTGTGTAAGTGCATTCGCAGGTGACCCATCAATCGTTGGATACGGCTGATCGCGACTGTTCGTTCTGCATGGTCCCAAATGAGCCTTCCTCGAAACGTCGTCGCATTGGGTGAGTGAAAATCGCGTTTTAAGAGTCGCATTTTCCTCAATGATGTCCTCTGCAATCACGTGCCCAAATTGGGTGCCCTTCATTCTGCGGCCTGATTTTGCTTCTTCACTTCTGATCTAACAATCCGTCTTCAAACTGGAGATTTCAGCTGCTTGGATTGTAACTAGAGATGGCAAGGGGGTGGGTCTGTACAGTTCCGCCCGGACTCAAGACCCGCCCCGCTTCATTTCACCAAGCCCAGTACCTCGGCCCGCCCTGCTCTGCTTGTTTTAGAACCCGGCCTTGCCCTGGCAACCCCACCACATACTGTCATGTTTGGACCTTCCAATTGCTTCTTCACTTAAATTGTTGAAAATTTGGACATTTAACACAAAAATGCACAAAAGATCCAAAATACAATTTCATAATTTTTCTAACAAAATACAGAAAGGGTTTTTCACCTGCGAGCTGCGGCGGTTGTGGGTGGCGGTGAGTTGCTTAAGGTGAAGCGGTGGCAGTTGCGAGGCGAGGTGAGCGACGACGGTGAGCTACTGCGTGCACGAGCAACGGCGAGTTGCTGCGCACACGAGCAATTGCAAAGCTTTGAGGATAAGGGATCATCGGATCAAGGGTTTTTCACTTTTCTATTCTCTTGGAAGAAACTTGAAATAAAAAAAAAAAAGAGAAGATGGTTTTGCCTTTTTTGATCTTTTACTTTGATAAATACCTTAAATTTTGTTTTATTTTAACTATTAATTGTATTGTTATTTTAATTAATAAGTATTATTAATTATAGTTAAATATTTAAATATCTAAATATAATTTTTATTAAGTGTTAATATTTAATAAACAAATTAAATAATATAGTTTTCATCAATTAAATACTAGTATAATTTTCAACTTAAAATGAATTGTATAACGAAAAATACGTTTAACTATATTATTAATTTTCTCATCAACTAATATCATTTTACGATTTAAAATGAATTATATTATGCAATGAATAAATTTAATTAATATTTTATTTTTTTAATAAATATTATCAGTTTAGATTTAAATATCATAATATAGTTTCAATCAAAATGAGTTGTATAAGACAAAGAATGCGTTCAACTAAATTATTAATTTTCTCATCAACTAATGAAATTTTACAATTTTCAATGAATTATATTATACAAAGTAGAAATTCAACTAATAGATTATTTTTAATAAATAATATCAATTTAGATTTAAATATTTTAATATAGTTTTCAATCTAAAATGAATTGGATAAGACAAACAATACGTTCAACTAAATTATTAATTTTCTCATCAACTAATATCTTTTTACGATTTACTATGAATTATATTATACAAGATATACATTCAACTAAGGTTTAATTGTTTAGTAAATAATATCAGTTTAGATTTAAATACATTAATATAATTTTCAATTTAAAACGAGTTATATAAGACAAAGAATACATTCAACTAAATTATTAATTTTCTCATCAAGTAATATCATTTTACGAATTACAATGAATTATATTATACAAAGAATACATTCAACTACTATTTTATATTTTTAATAAATAATATCAATTTAGATTTAAATACCTTAATATAGTTTTGAATCTAAAATGAATTGTATAAGACAAAGAATACGTTTATCTAATTTATTAATTTTCTCATCAACTAATATCATATTACGATTTATAATGAATTATATTATACAAAGAATACATTCAACTAATGTTTTATTTTTAATAAATAATATCAATTTAGATTTAAATACCTTAATATAGTTTTCAATATAAAATGAATTGTATAAGACAAAAATACATTCATCTAAATTATTAATTTTCTCATCAACTAATATCATATTATGTTTTATAATGAATTATATTATACAAAGAATACATTCAACTACTGTTTTATTTTTTAATAAATAATATCAATTTAGATTTAAATACCTTAATATAGTTTTCAATATAAAATGAATTGTATAAGACATAATACGTTCATCTAAATTATTAATTTTCTCATAAGCTAATTTCGTATTACGATTTATAATGAATTATATTATACAAAGAATACACTCAACTAATATTTTATTTTTTAAATAAATAATATCAATTTAGATTTAAATACCTTAATATAGTTTTCAATTTAAAATGAATTGTATAATACATAATACGTTCATCTAAATTATTAATTTTTTCATCAACTAATATTATTTTACGATTTATAAAGAATTATATTATAAAAAGAATACTTCAATTAATATTTTACTTTTTTAATAAATAATATCAATTTAGATTTAAATAACTTAATATAGTTTTCAATCTAAAATGAATTGTATAAGACAAAAAATATGTCATCTAAATACTTAATTTTTTATCAACTAATTTTTTATTTTGTGTATTTCCTATATAGAGTTGAGTACATGCAAAAATTATTTAGGATTTATATACAATACTATAATTTTTTATTAATAATGTTTTATATATTATCAATACATTATAAAAAAAAGGCGGGGTAGGGTTGGGGCGAGTCCGGGGCGGGGCGGGGCGGGTTCGGGGCGGGGTCGGGACAAACCCTGTAACTTGCCCCGAAGCCAGCTGGGATAGGCTCAAGAAGCCCTGAACCCGCCCCGTAGGTCGGGCCCCCAATTTTTTGGGGTCAATTGCCATCCCTAGTTGTGACATTCCTCCCTTGTTTTTTGAGATCCTTGACCTCGAGGAATCAAATCGAAGTCTGGATATTGTTTTTGGATTTGGTATTATTCTTTCCAAGTGGCTTGGTCTTCTTCAAAGCCTTCTGATTGTATCATAATCTATGTGACTAGTGCATTGTTCCTTAGAATCATCTTTCGAGCCAGAATCTTGATTAGGTGTGTCCTGCAAGAGTTAGATTCATCCAAAATAGGTAATTCAAGTGTCGGTGTGTGTTGTGTTCCTATCTTCTTTTTGAGTATGGATACGTGAAAAACTGGGTGAATATTTCAGTGAGGGGGTAGTTCTAATTTATAGCAACTGTTCCTATCTTTTCAATCACTTTGAATGGCCCAAAGCACTTAGGAGCGAGCTTCAGATTCTTTCTTACTTGCACTGACATCGGCCTGTATGGTTGAGCCTCATTGGAACATGTGCTCCCCTCCGGCGGTGGTAGTGCTGGAGTAACCTCATTGGTTTGAACATTGACTAATTCCACAATCCCAAGTTGGGAAAATGATTAAGCCAATTCCTGTAGATCTGATAGATCCGCTGTGGTTACCTTCATTATTTTATGGAGTTAAGGATCTCTTGGATCTTCTCATCCCGAGTCTTTGGCTTGGGAATCTCTTTCGCCTTTCCTCTCTGATGTAAAAGAGGTACTGTTCCAAGGGCGTCCCTGATCCGCTTTTGTCTGGATATGGACGTTTCAGGGTTCTCCCGTTGGTTTCTTTTTGGATCTGCAACTTCTGTCTTCAGATCTGTAAGATTCTTGTGTAGATCTGGAAGGATCTTAAGAATTTCGTCCATCTTGTGGCACAAAGAATCTATTTTCATATGTATGTTAGATAACCTATGTCCATAGTCTTGAACCGTCTTCTGAATTTCCCTCAGATCTTGAGAGATCTTCGAGGTATCGGCCTCGATCTCCTTCCAAGCAATTCCTCTAATCATAATTTTTAGAGATGAATTGGTGCAAGAATTTACCCTTTCCATTTCTTCTGGCTGGAATAGTACCATGCACTTTGGTGGAATGCAATCGCCTCACCACCTTCCTTGGTAAATGTTGACGGACTTCCAAAGCCCTCAACTCTTCTTCAACCTCTTCCTTCGAAAGAAGTTTCCAGTCAATCCTTTTAGGACCGTTGTAACATTTTTTTAGAATTTCCCAAAGGAAGTTCTTTCTTTGTCTTTCCAGAGTCTGGAAATATTCCCTGTTGTCATTGTAACTCGAACTTTCGTTCGGTTCCATTTTCTTGAAAAGTTCTCCTCCGTTAGTGGAAAAATATCTAGATATAATATTAATCAATATTTTCTTCAATAAACCTAGGCTCTGATACCATTCTGGCCGAGCACTGTACAAAGTTTGCAAAAGGAGATGAGTGGGACCAAATGTGCAAATTTTTGAAAATTAGAGGACCAAATCTGTTGGCCCCCAAAAGCAGAGGACCAAAAGTGCGACACCCCTTATCCTGTGGGACTATAAGTGCAATTACCCCTAAAAAAATTGATGGAAAACATTGTGAATTAAGATGAAAAGATGGCTTATCTAACTAGGGGTATATTCAATGGTTTATGATGATTTAATTAATGATGAGCTGTGCGATGTTATGATAATGTGATTAATGACGTGATATATGATATGAAAAAAAAAAGATATAAATGCTAAGTACCATGGCGTGAATGGGGTAGAGAGTATTTCGGGTAGCCGAAAATATCTTGTGCTGATAGCTACACACTCAGGTGGTGTGGGGATATTACATTCGATGGGTATCCTATATTGTATATTATATGATACTGATTGAGATGTTCAGGACCCAAAAAATTATTGAATGATGTACCTCTAGCTTGGGTAAGCAAAGCCCTAAGAAAATAAACGATAACGTCACTGTGTGTCGTGGACTGATATATGATAGTGGATGTGTGTTACTTCTATATTTGTTGCTATTATATAACAAATATTATTAGTTGGTGTGATTGTATTATACTTTACTTGCTACGCATGTATATATATAGATTAATTAGCTATACTTACTGAGTTTGCAACTCATCCCCTACCAAATATTTTTTTTTTCTTTCAGGGGATAGGCCATAGTGACTAGACGATCCTTAGTATTAATAGGTGGGCCAGCAATGAAATCTTGAGTTATGAGCTCTAGCTACATAATTGCTTGTATATTAGATTTTCAGTGAATTTGTATTTAGCTTTGTAATAACTAGAAACTTCACTTCTGTCCTTTTCTTATGTTCATAAATACTAAGGTTGAGGATTAAATATAAAATTTTGATAAATATGTCGTACCGTGATGTTTATATAATGTATTAGTGAAAATAAGAGTTATCTTATCGGGTTAGTTGTTAAACTCTTATGAGATGGATTATAATTATGAAGGGAGTGTTACACATATACACATGGAGTTAACCTAGTTATCTACAACAAACAACCAACAAATCCCTTCAAGAAGGGACTTTGTGGCCGAATTTGTGGCTCAAAAATTTCGGCCACGCTATTTTACAAGCAGGGGGTCCACTCCTCCTTGCCTTAGCCTAGGTCATCTAAGGTCTTGGGATTGTGTTTAATGGAATGGGTTTAATCTAATTAAAATCAAATCAAGCCTATGTCTAATGAACTCTACTTAAATCAAATTCATTATAAACCTAACATTAAATTCCATATCTCTTAATCCAATTAAAGGATTCAAGCATTTTTCTCTCTTTCAATTTATAAATTCAATTTACAAATTGGATCAAACCCAAATAAATTAATCCAATTAATTTAAGGGCTAGCTAAAAATTTCAATTTATTCAATCAATTAAATTTTAAGTAATCGATCCAATGGATTGGTTTAAATAAATAATATAATTATTTACGCCCTCCAAGAATTAATTTAATCCAATTAAATTGATTTTATTCTTCTGTAATTAATTCTAAATTAATTCCGTCCCATTCCAGTGGTAAGTGTGTGACTCTTTAGGTCTACCCTCAATTAAAGTTAGGCGTGTTCCCAACATAATTAATTAAATTAAATTAAATTAATTATTTTCGATTATCCATAACTAAAAACATCCCGTTATCATGGATGGCAGTCTAGCAATAGTCCATGACACTAAAGACTAGGTAAATAGAGATGAACATTCACGCAACTGAATTCATACGAGTAAGGTCATTCCATCTACCGTCTCCGAACTTTAGTCTAGGGTGTAGAATTAGGCATCAATTTTCATCATGGACTAGAAATCTATACTTAATAACTCGAAACATCCAGTTTACTCTGATTGTCACGGGAAAACCTATCACACTTATTCTATCACTGTGACTATAGATTTTTAGGAAAACGTGTCTTAGAGCATATAGGAAATGCTACTATCATGATACTGATAAGGGATAGATTCTTTTTTAAAACATCGTCCTCACTCATATTCTAACTACACTAGATAAAGCTTCTAATAGATGGCATCTCGCGACACAGACATTGCTCGCCAAATCCAAGGACAACCATCATGTACATGCAAATGTCATGATTCCTCAAATCCTCAAATCCTCGTACTATCAGAGTCGGAAATTAAAATTTAATATGTGTAGGATCAATATTAACTTGCTGGGGTTAACAACCAGTGTGCAACTCGTGACCCTTACATTAAAAATTAATTGTGGAAAGCTTTTTGCACATTACAATTAAGTTATGGCACTAAAATTAACTATTATCAAAAGTAAAATAGTAATTCTGCAAAATAGTCAACATTGTGGAAGCTAACAAATAGAGAGAAATTGTGAAGAAATTTCCATTGCAATAAATATTTTTTTTTCTAGTGTTCATATGTAATTTTAGTCTATATTTATGTGTGAATGTCATCTATTAACTAAGACGGTTTACAAATAATAATAAAACAGTAGCCCAAGTCAACCCAATTCACTTGAGATAATCTCTCTATATATTGTATAGGAAGCTGATCGGGTGAAGCATTGAAGCATTATAATTAATTAAGTTTCCACATTAATTAAAATGGAGGGAAATGGTTTGAGGCTGGTTGCTCAGGAAATATAGATTTCCTTCAAGATGCAGTTAGGGGAGATGGAGCAATTCTTCAGAAACTACACTCATGGGGTGTGAGCGCTAATTTTATCGTGTCTGAAAAATCAAAACATAAATAAATGATCTAAAATAAAAAAATATTTAGATTAAAATATCAATGTGAGTACAATCTCTATTCTATCCCTTGATTATTCCCTCCAAAATATATATTTGACAAATTTGACTTATTCAAAGGGTAATCTCCACATAGATCTCCTTTGCACTTGAATTTGAATTTCTATAACGTTAATTCGAGGGCTTTCGCCAATAATCCCGAATTAAAGCTATAGTCTTGATTGGAATTTGATGATTTGAAAGTGGATTTGCCACTTGGATCTTCTTGAGATGATATTTGAATATTTATAACGTTAATTCGAGGATTTTGTGCATATAATTCTGAATTAAACACTATAATTTGTGGCGCACCTTTGACGAAAGACTTAGTGATGGCAATAGGGCGGGTCTGGTACGGTCGCCTAGATTCAAGACCCGCCCATTTAATTTTTGCTAGACCCATAACCGCCCCGCCTCGCTTGAACCCGTGCCAGACCCGTCCCATTTAATTTTTGTCAGCCCCATAACCCGCCCCGCCCCGCCTGGACCCGTACCAGACCCGCCTCATTTAATTTTTGCCAGCCCCATAACCCGCCCCTGCCCCTGCCCCACCTCGCCATGCTAAAAATTCCGCCCCGTCCCGACCTAATTAATTTATACAAAGAATACATTAAATTAATATTGTTTTAATAAATAATATCAGTTTAGATTTAAATATTTTAATATAATTTTCAATCTAAAATGAATTGGATAAGACAAAAAAATACGTTCATCTAAATTATTAAATTTCTTATCAACTAATTTTTTATTTTTGGTATTTTTATATATAGTTGGGTATATGCAAAAATTATTTAGGATTCATATATATATAATAAGATAATTTTTTATTATAAATATATATATATATTAACAATATACAATAAAAAAGAGGCGGGGTTGGACCGGGGCCGGGACCGGGGCCAATGGGGTGGGTTCAAGACAAGACCCGTACCCCGCCCCGGACCCGGCCGAGGCAGGTTTTAACTGCCCCAGACCCGCCCCGAACCCGAAAAATGGCATCCCAGACCCGCCCTATATGGGCCGGGTCCGGGTGGGTTTTTTCGGGTTCGGGTTGAAATTGCCAACCCTAGAAAGACTCGATATTTGCCTTGAACGCCTTTGAATATTATTGAGCTTTGAAGAACCGCGTAGAGAAAATTATTTGCAATTTTTCCTCTGCTTTGCTCTTCGTTCTCTAGCTCTGTGTGTCAAATGAGGGTATAAGGACCCTTTTATATAGGTGTCAAAGAGGTAGAGTTGTGATCTACTTCAACACCTTTTGTAGTATCTCTTTATAATTTAATTTAAAGAAATAAATACATAATATATTTGGAATAATATGATTGGTCAATTGGACATTATCTCTTTAATATTTGCATTTTCAAAAGAGATAAATACAACACATATTTGTCTTGATTTGATTGGAGCATACGTGCAATTGCTCCACGTGGTGCGGTCTGATTGACTGGAATCTTTGACTGCGAATCGTTATTTGATTGGCCGAAATATTTCATTTTGACACTTGTCGGCCATTGATTTGATGACAAAATATATATTAAAATATCAATTAAATTGACTATTTATACTTGAAATTAATTTAATAAATTTCAAAATATAAATAGAAAATATCATAATTGATAAGTAATGTATCATATGATATTTGTCATTATTTAATTGAGTGCAAAATTAATTTGCTTACAAATGCCCCTCGAGACTTGTTCACATATATATGCTTGAAAATATAATTTTCAAGTGAATGAGTCGCGAAAATATAAGTTGGATTTTGAACTGGCCAATGTAATATTGAATTCGCTCCAAATCATATTTAATTTGAATCTTTTATGAATTTGAGAATTTGGACCGCGATGTGACTCGGGTTGATCAAATTTTTTTTTCGGGCCCACAGATGAAACCCATCAGTTTTTCAATTTTTTTTTGTTTTTGTTCTTACACATACGCGTATGTATATGCTAGACGAAGCCCATTATTCTTCCATATATATGCCAATGCAAATAGTTGGGCCTACACTCTAGGCCATACATCTCATGTATTTATCTTTGATACATTTTTTTTATCTTTCTTTTTAAGTTTTTAAAAAATCAAAGATAAAAATGGCCCACATTGATTGGTGTAGGTGCACCAAAAATACTAGATTATAGCTTACTTGTCTTCCTCAAGAATTGTTTCTTTTTTTCTTCTCTGCACGTCTTCGGCCTAGAGGTTTCCTTTAACCCATGAAGACTATCTTTTTTTTTAATTCCAACAAAATTCGCAAGTACTTTGCTGCAAAACTCATGATTCCAGAACAATTTAAATTTTAATTGGACTGTAACTTAAATCCAATTCCAACTCTTCTCTCAAACAACCAAGTTCTAATTGGACTCCAACTTAAATCCCCTTCTAACTCTTCAATTTGACATGTATATATGGGCTCGATTCGGCATTAATCAAGCATCAATTCTTGGGAAGAATTTGTGATAAGTTTCATTCGTCAAATATTTTGTTCTTTCTCAAATTTTCAGCACGCACGTCAAGTGTTTGTGTTAATGCCTCAATGAATTGCTATTGAAAATCTTTTGTTTTCTTTGCAGTTTTTGCCGCTGAAGCTTTCTACTTGAATTTTCTTCTGATTTTTTTTTTTTGAGTTGGTGCATCGTTGAAGGCTTTGGTCAATATTCTTTGTCTAGCAATTTGAGAGCAACGAGGGATTTCGTTTTTCTTTTTGGATTTTGACTCTCAAGTAAGTTTATTTTTCAATTCATGAGCAACCACAAATTGTATTTGAAATATTTAGTTCGTATGTGTGCAATTGAATGATTGAAAACTTGGCTTCATATTCATTAATTGCTAGAACTAGAATTTTCAATGCCTCCAAAATATATATATTTTTTAGACCCATCCAAGCAATATTTTTTTTTGTTTTCGTCTCAATTCTTGCCACGTAGAGAGTCACAACTTTCGTGCATGGAGATTAAAAAATTCACCCTTGGTTTAAATTGTATCCTCCAAATGGGTTTGAAATATTAATCTCGTCGTTCCAATTTTATGCTAAGCTAGTAAATCATATGTTTTTCTTATCTAGCTTGTATTAGAGATTAATTAGCAAAATTATATTTGGCTCAAATTGTCTCCACAAATTGGACTTGAATCATGAATTTTTGATTGGAATCTTAGATCTACGAATTCGGCTTGACTCGTTCATGTCCTCTGTCTAATTTCATGCCAAGTAAGAAAACCAAATATTTCATTGCTTTGCATAGAGATTTATTGAGAATGAATTACCAATTGATTTTCCCTATAATTTTCGTAGAGGCTTACTTGGGGGTGTATATATCACATGCTATATTTTTTTTTTTCTAATTTATTTGAGTTTTTTTTTTTTACAACTCAATTTTTTTGTTTTTTTTAATATCGTATAGCATGGTTTATTTCAAAGACAAATCTTCCCCTTCCGATGAGTACCATTTGATCATCCTTGACAATCAAAATCAACCCCTGGAGAAAGGCACAATGTTAGTGGTTTATGCGCTTTTCATTGGCGGTAGAAACGTGAACCCATGGTCGAGATTAACTAATTCTTCTCATTTGAGCGAATGGTGTCAAGAGATTTCATTGAGCAAGAACATCAAGGCGTGGACTTTACGAGTTACCCACCATGAGCCTCCTCGTCACAACCATTTGATGACTTCGCCTATTTATGCACTTTGGGTCGTTCCATCATTGAAGGTGATGCAAAGTGGGATGACGATCTTCGATTTATCGGAGAATTCTGCTACACCAAAGGATATTGGGAGTGGACTGAGGATGTGCTTAGCCGATGTGGAGATAGATTGCGCCATCTCAAAATATATGATGTTATTTATGCTTCGTTGTTTACTTATGATTACAATTCCAATATCGTAAAAGCATTTTGCGAAGCGTGGTGCCCTCTTACAAATACTTTGCCTACTTCTGTCGGGGAAATATCCATCTCGTTGTGGGATCTGCGTGAACTTGCCGGACTTCCTATGACGGGCTGCCTTTATGATGAAGTTGTACCAAGTGCGCTATAGCTTACCGGTATTGATAAAAAGAGAGAAAGATTTATTCCTCATTCCAGCAAGTATTTGTTTTATGCTTACCATTTGTTTCAAAGTACCGATGATAATCGATACTCCAACGTATCCATTGACAAATAGGTGAAGGTTTGGTCCAAGAAACTACTAAGTATCATCCGCATCCTCCATGTAAAGAAAAGAAAACGGTTCGGCCTAAGTCAACTCATAACCCTCTTGGTGATATTGCAATTTATGAGAGGTGGTCGACCGCTGAGGAGGCCTTATTTGCCAAGCTATGCATTGAAAGAAGTCTCAAGAAAGAAGTTTATTTGGCGGCCTATTAAGCTTATTGGCTTTGTGTGTTCGTTCTACCTGGTAAAGATATCAACTCCATTAATCCAAGTACCTTTAAGATGGCGTCCTTGATGGTGAACGGTCGACGAGTAAATTTAGCTATTCCCGTCTTGGCGAGTATATATGAGGGTTTGAATACTGTTGCAACTTTTCCAAAAACAGCCGGTATGAGTCATTCTTTTCCTATCCACTTTGTTTATGCATGGCTGTGTACTTTAAAACTCATTGCTCGGTTTGGCAAGAGTTGAGTGGTCCAAAGATGACGAGATATTTTTGGAGAAAGGGGTGTAAAGTACTATGAGCCATGAGAAGTACGCAAGTGAATTCATAAGGCCGAGTTTGTCTCTTGGGCTTGCAATATGCTTGTGAAAGATGGGCCCTTCAAGTTTGTTGATGATGGCCATGCCGAAGAGCTCGATCATAATTACTTTGTTACAATTCGTTCGAGTTATCTTACTCTTCGTCAAGGTGGAAAATTCATCATTGAGCCATATAGTCCCCATAGATTGGGCGTCAATTTGGGTACTATCAAGATGTACCGAGAACCCTCAAATATGACAAACGTGTAGCCTCTTTAGAAGAAGGACTCCATTACTGGCGCTTATGTGTTCTATCAAAATCTTCATCAAAAGCTTGGTTCCCTTGTCTGCCTGCTAATGCTAAGAAACTCTGCTCGGAAGCTTATAAAGTATGGTGGGCTAAAGTCCATGAGACCTTTTTTCATGAAAAACATTGCATGTTTGATCAGACAGAAGTCAATTAAGATCACACTCAAACGTAAAAAGGACGAGGACAATCAAGTTGATGGCGGCAAGAACAATCCTCCACATGTACTTATTCCTCCTGTTGTGATCGGGTGTGATTATCAAGCTGCCGTTGTGGAGGCAAGTAAAGGAAAATGTTCTTAACATAACGTGGCAGATAGTGATAGTAGCAACAAGGATCGTCACTGAAAAAGACAAAGGAAACAAGTTACGCCT
Source organism: Sesamum angolense (assembly GCA_034509725.1). Taxonomy (NCBI): domain Eukaryota; kingdom Viridiplantae; phylum Streptophyta; class Magnoliopsida; order Lamiales; family Pedaliaceae; genus Sesamum; species Sesamum angolense. The sequence goes on from JACGWL010000063.1 coordinate 45,000, forward strand.
TTGAAAGCAACAGAGACTAATGAAAATGCATCGCGATCTTCTTTAGGTATCTTCGTTGCGGAGGTCGTGCTTCCTTGATCATGTAAGTTTAAGCTTCTCCTTTTTCTAATGTTCTTTTTCTGAAGTTCCCCTTTCATTCCTCTTTTAGTTGGAAGATGAAGTCCAGTCTATCGACGTTGGGGAAGAATCTGAGACTAGTCATTCGTCGACTATGACTCTTCCCCTTGGGATAGGATTTAGAAGAAAACAATCTCCACCTCCTGCTGCGGTGTCAGTATTTAAAGGTGAGAGCTTTCTTTTCAATTACTAAAAAGAGTTCCTTCAAAGGTTGTGGAGTGGCCTCCTCGTGAAGATATCAAATACTCCGGTTGACTTTCTCATATCAATTGAGGACGATGTCTACCTCATTCTTGAGTCCATGAAGAGTTTTCAAAAGTTTGACGTTTCAAAGGTGGAGGAATCGTTGAACATGTTTTTTTGCCAAAGTTTGTGCTTATGACGAAGCGAGATCCTTATCTTTTGAGAAATTATCTCGAAGCCTTCATGAGCAACAATTGGAAGAAGCTAAGGCTCGTCTTCAAGATGTTCAAGGTAAAGCAAGCGAAGAAGCCTCTGAGACCCAATCTGGTATGGACGAGTTGGAGCATATTGAGGAAGATATTGTAGTATTGAAGGGACGAAGAACGAGCTTGCGTGCTACTTTGAGGGAAAAAAAAGCAACTCAATCATGATACTCAAGCCAAAGTTCATGCGATCGAGAAAGACATTGCAGCACTTGAAAGTACCGGCCCTCTAATGATGCAATAGTGGAGAACTTAGAGTCTTCGAGAGCAAATTTGAGGATACTCGAGAAAAACTTGAAGAGTTTAAACCCTTTTTCTTGAGATTTGTTTAAGATTTTGTCTCTTGTTGGATTCTCTTTTTTTTTCTGACTTTTTGTTTTGCCCCCATGTTTTGAATATGATTACGTAATAGAATTTTTTTTCTTGCTTCTATCTTGCAATCTTTGAGCATACCTTAGTATTTCCCACATCAACATCTTCAAATGAGAAATAAAGATATTTTATATGTTATGACTAAACTTAGAAATGTCTAAGCTGCCTACGTATCTCATCAAGAGGATCAAGTCATTACGTAGTTCAAACTACAAAATATTTATTTGAAAAGGAAGGGCCGTTCACAGTTTATACTCATGCGGGCCAGGAGTATTTTTTTTAGTTTTTTTTTTCTCTTTTTTTGTTTTTTTCTATTTTTCTCTTTTTTTTTCAAGTGTAGTATTGTTTCAAAAACTTCCCATTGATTGGGCCAATTCTCAAACTATCTTCAGCGATCAATTTATATGCACCATTTGTGTAGACTTCTTTGGTAACATACGGACCATCCCACTTTGGCAAAAATTTATTTCCCGTCCGATGCATTGTGATTATAGGTCTCCTCACTGCAAGAACTAAATCGCCAACCTGAAAAGAACACAGACGCAACTTTAACGCCCTAGACAATCGGACTTGGTAACACTCGAGCCTTTGTTGTGCTTCTAATCTTTTTCATCGAGAGTTTCCAACTCTTCAAGTCGTAATTGAGCATTTTCTTCCTCGGTAAGCCCTTCTTGTATGACTATCCTTAATGATGAGATTTGTTACTAGAGTGGAAGGACTGCCTCTACCCCATAGACTAGTGAGTAGGGAGTTGCTTAAGTAGGTGTTCTAACAGTGGTCCTGTATGCCCATAGAGCTTCTCCGATCCTCTCGTGCCAATCATGCTTTGACTTAGCCACCACTTTCTTCAGTAGTTTGCACAAAGTTTTGTGAAATGCTTCAGCAAGACCATTGGCAGCAGCATAATACATAGAGGAATTTCTTTGTTTAAAACCAAACTTTTGACATAACTTGTCTATCAAGCTATTGCAAAAGGGCTTCCTATTATCAGTGATGATATATCTAGCTACTCCGTAATGATAAATGATGTAGGTGCGGATAAAATCAGCAACATTCTCCTTCTTCACTTCTTTAAGAGGTACTGCTTCAGCCCATTTAGAGAAATAATCTGTTGCAGCCAGATTATACAAGTGAGCTCCAGAGGATTTCGTCAAAAGTCCCACAACATCTAACCCTAAGCATCGAAAGGCTATGAGGCAACAGTAGGATGCAATGGATCAGGTGGTTGGTGGACCAAATTAGCGTGGTATTGACAAGCTTGACATCTTCTTGCATAGTCTATGCATCTTTAACCATAGTAGGCCAATAATAACCCATTCTGTTTATGCGAAAACGTAGTTTTGGTCCCGCTTGGTGAGCACAACAAACCACAGAATGAGCTTCATCCATAGCTTGAACCTTTTCATTATCACTTAGGCAACGTAAGAAAATTCCATCAAATGATCATCTATAGAGCGTGCCTTTGTAATAGATGAAACGAGTTGCTAGCCGGCGGGTGTCAGTCCTCCATTTTAGATTATTGGGTAGCTTCCCGTATTTCAAGTAATCAACCAGCGGTTGTAGCCAATCTTCTTCTTCAGCTTCAAAAACCTCCGTGACGTGATTTTCTTCTTCTTGGAACATGTCATCCTCATCATCGCTGAAGATTGGTGGTTTGACCCAACTCTTACATATTGGTATACGTGCTTCTTTGTCTGTCATTGATAGTGTTGAAGCGAGTTTTGCCAAGGCGTCATCTTATTTGTTGTCTTTTCTCGGTAGATGCTTGAGTTCTACATCTCCTAGCCATCCCATCAATCTTTTTGCGTAATTATGATATGGGAGCAACTCAGGCTTTTTGACTTCGTAGAGACCAATGAGTTGATTGACCACTAGCTGAGAATCTCCATATACTTTGAGAGGTAGTTGTTTTGCATCAACAGCTATTTCTAATCCCAAGATTAGAGCTTGATATTCCGCAACATTGTTTGAGCAATTTGTGTCAATGTAAAGGAGTAAGGTAGTACTTCTCCTTCTGATGTAACAAATACAACTCCAGCGCCGGTTCCTTCTTTATGGGAGGCTCCATTAAAGTACATCTTCCAAGGAGGCGTAACTTCAATCATGAGGACATCTTCATCAGGCAAGTCATCGGATAACTCCCATTCGACAGGCATGGGATGATCAGCTAAATAGTCTGCTAGAACTTGCCCTTTTACGGCATTTTGAGGAACATATGTTATTTCAAATTTTTGCAGTTGGAGGTACCATCTTGCAAGCCTATCCGAAAGTACTGGCTTTGCCATGACATACTTCAAAGGATTAGCCTTTGAGACCAAATGAATACTATGAGATTGAAAATAATGCTTCAACTTCTGGATTGAAAAATGAGTGCCAGGCACAACTTTTCAATAGGTGGATATTAGTACAAAGCATTCTCCTTTCCTTCATCATTTTTCTGAGCAAGCAGGATTCCTGCAAAGCGTTCCTGAGCAGCAATGTAAACATTTAAAGGGCGCCCTGGAACAGGTGCAACCAAGACATGCTTTTGAATGCTTTGTCACAAGTTTCATCCCATTGAAAAGGTACGTCTTTCTTCATCAGACGACTGGATGGTTGACAACGACCGGCTAGATTTGAAATAAACCTCAGAAGATATGCTAGATTTCCTTGCAAATTTTTGAGCTCGTGGATGTTTCGCAGTTTTGGCATTCTCAAGATGACATCTATCTTTGCTTGCTCAATTTCTATACCCTGCTGGCGGACGATGAATCTAAGGAATTTACCGAATGTAACTCCAAACGCACATTTAGAAGGGTTCATCTTTAGTTAATATCTCCTCAAGCGTTCAAAAACATTTCTCAAGTCATGAAAATGATTCTCTCGCTTCTTTGACTTTACAACCAAGTCATCAATGTAGCATTCGACATTCTTATGAAGCAAGTCATCGAAGATCTTTTGCATAGCCCTTTGATATGTGGCGCTGGCATTCTTTAGCCCAAAAGGCATAACTTTATAGCAGTAAATACCATTAGGAGTGCGAAATACCGTCAATTCCTCATCCGCTGGTGCCATATGTATTTGGTTGTACCCAAACGATCCATCCATGAAGGATAAAGCTTCATGACCTGTAATGGCATCTATCATTGGTAAAGGAATTGGTAACGGGAAGTCATCTTTAGGGCATACATTATTTAGATCCCTGAAATCAACACATACTCGAATTTGCCCATTCTTCTTTCTTACAGGGACGATGCTGGAAATCCACATGGGATACTTAACCTCTCGGATGAAACCAACTTCAATGAGTTTGTTCACTTCGCCTTCAATCAATGGGATTAACTCAGGTCTAAATCTACGATGGCCTTGTTTGACAGGGCGAGCTCCTTTCTTTACTGACAGGTGGTGTACAGCTACCTTGGGGTCTAATCCGGGTATTTCCTTGTAGGACCATACAAATACATCTTTAAATTCATGGAGTAATGCAATATAAGTTCCTTCTTCTTCTTGAGTTAGTGAGGCACTTACGTAAATTGATCGAGGATTTTCAATGTCGCCTAGATTAACTTCTTTCATTTCATCGATGGTGGCTTTAATACCCTCCTCAAGTTCTACAGGAGCATCTTTGGCGTCTTCTTCTTCAACCTCACCATCTTCAATTAAGGTAATGTGGTAAGTTTGTACAATATTTTCTTCAGCACCATTGCTAATGTAATTAGACGATGCTACACTTTCTTTATCATCCTCGTCATCAGATTGTACTTGTGTGAAGATCACAGTTTGCGCTTTAGCCTTTAAAACTCTACCGCATGATACGATTAAGGTTGTCTGGCGCTTTATTCTAGAAGGAGTCAAACTTCTAAATTTTTATGTATGTGAAGACTTGATGTTTTTCTTCGGACATACCGCCACCTTAAACACGCATTTCTTTTGATATCCCACTCTTTTATATGGACCCAACCTATCAAAGACGGATTGTCTATTGACTATTCCGTGTAATTCTTTTCTGTGGGGGCCAAGTCTGTTAAAGACAGATTCTCTCAAATTTTCTTCCCTCTTATGATCTTCAGTTGAAGAAAACCCTTTAGAAACATAATTGTTGTTGACTCTCTTTATAGCAATGCGAACAGGCCTAGGTGGAGTAAAACCCAGACCTACTCGAGAATCTTGAATTGCATGTCCTTTTTCCTTGAGCATTATTTGGGTAGCGTTGAGTCCGTGGAGTTTCTTACCGGTGGCTTCAGGAGGAAGTCTCCCAAAGCTGAGATTTTCTTTAGGATCGTGTCCGGCTTTAATAAGGAGTTTAAAGGCTTTAGAATCGAATCCCTCTTCGTCTATGGCTAATGCCACATGTCATCCTTCCTCTTCTTAGGTTGAGGGCACAAATCCCTTGAGTGGTGGCTTAGATGGTTGCTTCATGCTGATCTGAGTTAATGGTAAAGTCAAACCTTTTGACAATTTAACTTCGAGGGTGGATGAATCATTCTTTCTTGTGTTTTGATTATTGCATGACTTTAGCTGTTCGGGGGGAAATACTTATTTTTCCTTCTTAGCATCCTCAATATAGTACTTAGCATCAACCAAGTGTGACTCAGCTTCAGTGAAATGTTTGTTGTCGCTGAGTACCTTTTTCACTATACCGTTGCGACAATATTTAAAACTTTGATGCTATGTAGATGGAACTACTGCATTTTCATGAAACCAGGGACGATCGAGAAGCATGTTGTAGGAAGTCTTAGCGTCTATGATATGGAATGATGCACTCCACACCATGTCCTCCATAGTCAATTGCATCCTTATAATGCCGACAGCCCTTTGTCCACCTTGATTGAAGCCTTGTATCATGAAGCGGCTGTTAGAGAGTTCATCTATAGGGATTTCTAGTTTTTTCAAAATTCGGAGAGGTAAGATATTAACTACGAATCCTCTGATCTGTCAATCAATATTCTATTCATTTTCTGTTCACGTACATATCCAGCACGAACAAAGGATGATTATGAGGTTTAGACCCAAGAAAACAGATCTTAGTCAGTGAAGGTAATTATAGACATGCAATCATCAGCATCAGAGGAATCCTCCTTTTTGAACAGTGTATCCTCATTGCTTGTGATATTATCCCCATGCATGACATTACATGAATCTTTGTTGTCATCGACATGTCCGCTCTCGATTATAATAGCATTTGTCGCGGCGGAATCCTCTTCAAGAGAGATCTTACCTTGGCGAGCCAATAGCATAACCTTGTCCTTGAACACGAAGGAATCTTGTATTGCGTGCCCAACTAAGCGATGGTATTTGCAATATTTTGGGTCATTCCTTCTTCGGCTTCCTCGGGTCGCTTTATTTCTGGCAATCAATAAGGTTAGCCTCCAACAAGTCATCAAATATCCCAGGATCATCGGAGTCAAAAAATGAATATTCTCTTGCTTGCATTTCCTTCAAAGTCAGTTTCCTTTGTGGCCTCTCGTAAGGAACATTATTCCTTGGGGCAACATTGTCTTTTGTAGTGCTTTTGAGCTTGAATGGCGCAACGTTCATTGCCATTGATTCTTTCCTTGGAGCTTTTGAAAAGGGCTTGCCCCCTTTCTTCATTTCTTGTTTTTCCTTGTTTCTACGAAGCTCCTGGACAGGTGGCCCTTCAACACCAGTTGCTATCATACTCAACTCCATATCATGTGCTCGAGTGGCTAATTCTTCAAAGGATCTAGGCAAGATTCCTCGAAGGATATAGCGAAGTCCCCAATGCATTCCTTGATACACATCTCGATGGCAGAGGCTTCAGATAGTTGATCTTCGCAATTAAGAGTTAGATTCCTCCACCTATTGATATAATCAATGTCTGGCTCTTCTTTCCATTGGCGAGAATTTGTAAGCTCAACCATGCTGACAGTTCGTCGAGTGTTGTAGAAGCGATTGAGAAATTCTTGCTCTAGTTGTTCCTATCCATCAATTTAGCCGGCCTCCAAGCCCATGTACCAATCAAATGCATTGCCTTTCAGCGATCAAACAAACTGCTTGACTAAATGATTACCATAAGTTCCCGCGTTGTTGCACGTTTCGACAAAATGAGCCACGTGCTGCTTAGGGTTGCCCTTACCATCAAATTATTGAAATTTTGGTAGTTGATAACTCATTGGCATCTTCAAGCCGTCGATCCTTGGAGTGTATGGCTTGGAGTAAGTAAGGGATGACTTTGAGCTTCCCTCGATCTTGCTTCTAATGGTTCCTTCAATGAATTCTTTTAGCTGATCCACGGAATCAATCCGTCGGAAGAAATTTGAAGCTCCTTTGCATACTTATCCTTTTCAGTATAATGTTGCTTTGCAAACGCTTCCACTTCATCATGAGCCTCAACTTGTTTCCCCATGACATGACTTGCATCAACATTATCTGCCTTGTTGATCAACTGAGCAATCTGTGCGTCTTGCTCTTGGACATGCTTCGTGAGTCATTCAATGGTTCTCATCAGACTTGCAAGTTGTTCCTCTATGGTTGTCTCATTAGTCACCATAACTGGAGCCACATAGTTGCTTGACACGGAGCGAGGAGAGGACGGAGGAGATTTATTTGCATCACTTTCGCCTGCATAGCTAGGTGAGTGCAAGTTCTTCTCGACGTAGTTAGCGAGAAGAGATATTTGGGAAGATTCTTTGAGCTTTTTCGACAGACTCCTCCTAGTAACATTGACACTCTTGGTATTTGAGCTTGAAGACTTTGATATGGTGAGTTTGGAATTCACTGACTTCATAGCTATTCCTTGAGTATCCATTTGAATGCTTTTCTTCTTTGTTGAAGGGAAGAGATGAAGGGTAGAGCTGTCCCTGGCGTGCCAAAATTTGTGAGCGTTAATTTTATCGTGTCTGAAAAATAAAATAAAAATAAATTATCACAAATAAAAAAATATTTGGATTAAAATATTCAGGTGAATACAATCTGTATTCTATCCCTTGATTATTCCCTCCATAATATATATTTGACAAATTTGACTAATTCAAAGGGTAATCTCCACGCAGATCTCCTTTGAACTTGAATTTGAATTTCTATAATGTTAATTCGAGGGCTTTTGCCAATAATCCTGAATTAAAGCTATATCTTGAAATTTGACCGGATTAGATTCAAGGATTTTGTGCATATAATCCTGAATTAAATTCTATAATTTGTGGCGTACCTTTGACGAAAGACTCAATCTTTGCCTTGGACGCCTTTGAATATTCTTGAGCTTTGAAGAACCGCGTAGAGAGAATTATTTGCAATTTTCCTCGGCTTTGCTCTTCGTTCTCAAGCTCTGTGTGTCAAATGAGGGTGTAAGGACCCCTTTATATAGGTGTCAAAGAGGTAGAGTTGTGATCTACTTGAACACCTTTTATATTATCTCTTTATAATTTAATTTAAAGAAATAAATACATCATAAATTTGAATAATATGATTGGTCAATTGGACATTATCTTTTAATATTTGCATTTTAAAAAGAAATAAATACAACACATATTTGTCTTGATTTGATTGGAGCATACGTGCAATTGCTCTACGTGGCGCGGTCTGATTGGCTGGAATCTTTGACTGCGAATATTGATTGGCCGAAATATTTCATTTTGACACTTGTTGGCCATTGATTTGATGACAAAATATATATTAAAATATCAATTAAATTGACTATTTATACTTGAAATTAATTTAGTAAATTTCAAAATATAAATAGGAAATATGATAATTGATAAGTAATATATCATATGATATTTGTCATTATTTAATTGGGTGCAAAATTAATTTGCTTATAGGGGGATCATAGGCACACCTTTGCATCTGGCTTCAATGTTTGGGCATGCTGAGTTTGTGAGAGAATACATTAGGCTGAGCTCAATTTCTGCCCACCAACTCTCTCAACTCAATCAAGATGGTTATAGCCCATTGCACTTAGCGTCGGCCAACAGCCACTTGGAGATCGTCCAAATTTTGCTGGAGGTTGGGAAGCATAAATCTGCGCTTGAAGAGTTGTGCCTGAAGAAAGATAGAGATGGGAGAACTGCGCTTCATTCTGTCATGGTTACTGGTAAAATTAGTGTCATTGATTTACTCTTGATTTTTTGAGCCCAGACGCTGCAAAGGAGGTCACTATTCACCAGGAGAGTGTTCTGCATCTTGCCGTAAAACACCACCAGCAAGAGGTACTTGAGTTCTTGATTGATCAAAAACTTGGATTGACGGTTCAAGATTTCTTGAATTGAGGTGATCATGAAGGGCACACTATTCTACATCTGGTTACTGCCAAAAAACTACTGCAGGTATGTAGTACTTGATAAATTGTTGATATTATTTATTTTTTTTCAAGAGAAAAAGACCCTTCCATTATATGATTCTCTAAATTTTCAATTTGAATAAAACATCCTTAAAATAATATTGATTCAAACAACAATAATGTAAATATGCACTGTTAGTACCTTTAATTTGGATTTTCATAGTTTAAGAAATTTGTACAATGAGTCGAGTTGGTCCAGAATTAGTAAATTTTTACAAAATCGTCCCAGTGTTGTTAATAGCTGGTGTTGGAGTCATGTTGGGTCTTCAAATAGGTCATATTCGGGTTCATTTTTAAAGTCAGTCCCCCTGAAATTAATGGCTGTCTAACAAATACCCTTCGATGACAACCCAATGTAGCGGGTATTTATTAAATAGTTGTTAATCTAGGACAATATTTGTAATTTTTCAACAAAATGAGGGGGTATTCGTAATTATGACAGACTTTAAGGGAGCTCATTGTAATTTATCTTAAAATTTATGATTCATGCACTGATATTCTTGATAAGGTCACATATTTTACAATTAATAAGGAAAAAATGAAAGTTAGCCCCTCTGATATGAGATATGTGCAAAAATCCACCTATATAAAAAAAGGCTTAATTATATTTACTGTCCCATATGTATGGGTTAGTGGCAAAACAAGAATTGTATATAATTGGATGGCAATTAATATAGTGGAATTAAAATTTTTTAAGTAATTGCAGGACTCCGGCTATCGGAATCTAAAAAGTGGCCGGATTTTGCTAACATGGATATTTTTAGGGCTTTTTAAATTGGACAAAATTTCTGACTGTGCATAGTTGAAAAAACCCACGCCACATAAGCGCTGATTGGGCATAGTTGAAAAAAACCCAGTCAACAATTTTTCCAATTAAAAAAGCCGTAAAAATGTTCATATCAGCAAAATCCAACCACTTTTAAACTCCGGCGGCCGGAGTTCTGCAATTGCTTAAAAAAATAATTCCAAAGTATCAATTGCCACCCCTTCATATAAAGTCTTTATTTTGCCATTACCCCGTGCATATGGGGCAATAAATATAATTTAGCCCTTTTCAAAAAATATGATAAAATACTAAAGTTTATTAAATTTAGATTATTTTTAAAAAAAGCAGTTGATAGTTAGTATATCAATAAATTTCAAACTATTTATAAATAAAAAAATAAAAAGAATAACATTAATTAAAATCACTACAATATCGTAAAGTGCAAAATAATAGAAATTAAAAGTTTCTTTCATGAGGTAATATATTTGGAAAGTCAACTTAACAATAATAATAAACAATGAATTGATTATGTTGAATATATGAATAGGAAAACTGATAAATAAATAAACAAAGAAAAGATGTTTTTTAAAAATAAATTTATAAAAAAATAAATTCAAAATTGGCTAATAAATATTAAGAATATTGAAATTGCCTATGAAAATTTAATTATTGGCTGAATCTTTTATTATTTGATTTTTTAAAAGATAAGCTTGAAAAACGGGAATCTTGGTCTAACCAAGTTTTGCAATCATCTTTCCTACCTCACAAATATTTAAATATATATCTTTATTAGAAAGTAACTGATACAATCATATTAAAAACAATAAATTATATAACGTTTTGAAGAATAAAAATATATATATATATATATATATATTATTCTTTAAGATGACAGTGTATAAAGATTATTTGTTTATTTTCACGATCAAGATATCATATACTTAAAATAACAAGGTTGAAGAATAATGTAGACAATATAATAACAAATAAATAATTTAAAATCTAAATATAATAGTTGCTATGGAAACAATAAGTTTCAAACTATTTATAAATAAAAATATAAAAATAAAACAACAAAAAGAGATTCACTGAATAAGATAATAAAATAGAAAATAAAAATTGGTAACTATTAAAAAGCAATATAAACTAAATTTCAATTGTATACTTTTATTTAAAGAATCAACTAATAATAATAAATAATATACGTATATAAATAAGAAAAATAAAATAAAAATGGAATTGAAATATCATTTAGCTCATAATTCAAAATCATGGATCAAATACCAATAGCCATTGTGCCAGTACAATAAGGGGCTCATGCCACCAATAGATATGTGACTCAACAAATCAGTACTTAGTCAAAGCAAAAACTGAAATATCTGGTAATAGTTGTCTTCTAGATGGACTTAAGTATGAATAGTTATCTGGTAACTATTTATAGGCCGTGCATATTGTATCTGGTAATAGTTATCTGGTAACTATTTATAGGACTAATATTGTATCTAGGTTTTTCAAGACCTGATGTGTCACATGCTATGCAGCAATTGAGCCAGTTTTTGCAACACCCCTATCAACAACACTGAGATACCGCCTTAATTTAGTGAGGTATCTGAAAGGGACTTCGTCTACAGGCCTTTTTCTTTCCTTTTAACAGTGTTTTATGTTTGTTTGTCTATAGTGATGTAGATTGGGCTGCTTGTGTGGACTCTCATAGGTCACTTACAAGGTATTGCATCTTCATGGGGGGCACTCCCATCTCATGGAAGACTAAAAAGCAAACTACAGTCTTGCGCTCCACAGTGAAATACAATACCGCACCATGGCTGCAGCTTCTAGTGAACTAATTTGGGTAACTCTTTTGTTGCAGGATTTGGTCATTCCTTTCAGTGCCCCTGTGTCATTTTACTGCGATAATAAGGTTGCGCTTCATACCATGGAGAATCTAGTTTTTCCAGGAGATAAGCACCACGAAATTGATTGCCATATTGTTCGCGACAAGTATAAGGAAAGGCTGATCAAACCTTTCCATTTATCTTCTAAATTTCGGTTGGCCGACCTGTTTACAGAGGCTCTTACATGTCCTGCGTTTCTTCCACTAAGTTCCAAGTTGGGTTTGGTGTCTTTGCCCCAACTCCAACTTGGAGGGAGGATGATAAACTTCCAACCACTGAGCCACTAGATTCAACAAACCTTGGTGATGATGGAGCTGGCTTTACAAACGAAAATGGTACAACAACTCTAGCCCTTGTTTAATTTTTAAGTGACATATTTTTTTCCTTGGGAAAAATTCAAGAAACCCCCCTGTGATATTGGAAATATTCAAAATCCCTCCTGAGAAAAATAAAATATCAAGCACACCCCCAGTGTTATGCAAAAAAGTTCAAAAAACCCTAAGGTCAGAGAGTGTAATACACTCACGTTGACTAAGAGTGTGGGTCTGAAATTTCATCTTTTTGACAATTTTCACCTCTCCTCTATATAATATAATATTATAAATATATTATATATAATTTAATAAATCATTATGTATTATATATAATTTAATTACATAATTATATTAATATTTTTAATATAATAGTTTTTATTCCATAATTAAATTAATTATTTTTTTTTTTAAAAAAAAAGGAAGCCGCTGCTGCGGAGGAGGGTTGCCATCCTCGTCTACGGGGGACGGTGGTCGCCCAACGCAACCAGGGCGACCGCCGTCGCCCTCGCCGTCGAGGGCGGCCGGAGGGAAGGGGAGGGGGTAGGGGTGGGGGTGGGGTGGGTTTTGTGGTGGGGGGTGGGGGGGGGGGGGGTGGGGGTGTTTGGGGGGGGGTTTGATTTTTTTTAATAATACTTTTACTTTTATAAATTATAATAATTTTAATTTTTTTAAATTATAATAATTTATATAATATAATTTATCCAACATGTGATATCATTTTCTAAAGCCACATAAAATTAAAAACCTCCAAAAAATATCAACTTAGCATGCCTGATATTTTTTTGGTCAAAAAATTAAAATTTTCGCCACTTAAAAATTAAATTTCATCAATTTTAATTTAATAACTTTATAAAAAAATGAGTTAATTATCGGACTAAAATTAATATTGAGCATATTTAATGGATTAAGAAAAAATAAGTTTTCTATATAAAATTTAATATAAATAATTTTATAGGTATATTTTAATAAATATTTTAGTTCTATATAAAAAAAATTCTATAGATAATTTTTCTATATAAAACTTTTTTAAAATAATTTTTTATATATTATAGATATATTTTAATAGGCATAGGTTGACCAAATTGACTAGGAGGGGCATTTTAATCATTGCCCCTATGAAATTAGGCTATCTTTGACCAGGGGGCAGTGTGATCCATTCTTTGTAACGCAGGGGGTGAAACTGATATTTAATTTTTCACAGGGATTTTTTTAATCTTTTTGCATAACACAGGGGGCAAAATGAATTTAACTCTTTTTTCCTTGCACTCTTTTGCTTATAATTAGCCGTTGGCTACTAATACAGTTAATTAGTTATTTAATTTTTAGTTAAGTGTTTTGTTAGGATTAGATAAGGGTTAATTAATAGTTGTTAGTTAATAGAAGTTTACGGTTGTTTTCTCTTTATTTAAATGACTTCATTAAGTCTTAGTTTTATACTGTAGAGAAACTAAGATTTTGTTCCAGATTTACTCTGTTCCTCGATGGCTTCTTCACAAAATTTTACAATCTCCAATCAAAGCCTAAGGACTCGTGCGTATATATAATGTGTAATATAACATAACACACAAACACACAAAAAAAGGTACACACACCGGGGGTTGAGGGAGGGGACTTCACAATGCTGGGGGCGGGAGGAGGGGCCATGTGAGGGTTGGGAGATGGGGGGAAAATGCAAGCAATCCCCATTTGATATTGCAAATTGGCAAATTACCCTCCTATGAAAAAATAAATAACAATTTATCTTCCTGTATATTTTACAATACAATAATTTACCTCCTTAAACAGTGAGGTAAATTGCTTAATTTTAAAAAAATATAGAGGAAATAAATACTATTTTTTTCATATGAGTAATTTTCTTTTCAATATCATGGGGTAAATTACTATTCACACGGCGATGAGAGATGGTCAAATTTTGGAGCAAACTACACAAATAAATAAGATCCAATGAGCTACGGAGGGTGAAAATCCAACTTTGCACAAATCAATATTAGCTGCAAGGCCAAAGGTTTGCCGTGGTGTGGAGGGTGAAGATGGGAGAAAAAAGGGATAATTTGAATTTTGTTTATCTAATTATAATAAATAGTTGAATATATCTATAATTATTTAAGTTTTAAGTCAAACATGTTTAAACTTATTTTTTTTTATGTTTTAATTTGTTATTATTTATTTATAATTTTTTAAAAAATTAGAAGATAGTAAAATATAAAAATGTATTAAATTATAAATTATGGAATTTTTTAATATAGAAAATTTAAAAGAACAAGATACGAATAAATTTATTAATATTTTAAATTTTTTATTAGCAACTAATCTCTTTTTAATATAAAAAATTAATTTAAAAACATTTATTAAAAAATATAATTTTATCGAATATTTACTTATAATAAATAATAAATAAGAGAGGAAAAAAATCTAGATGCACTAATATCAGGATTTGCCAACAATTTAAGTACCTTAAATTTAAAATATTAGGAAAAGACAATTCAAACTTTCATACTTATAACCTAATATTTAGGGATAATTACATTCTCCTACCCTAAAGTTTGATGTAATTATATAAACTCCAAATCCAATAATCAAATAATTTTGCAACCGACAATTTAACCATTAGAGTGAATATTGTTTAGAAATTATTATTTCATCCAATCCAATTATTTTGTCTCCAGCAAAGTGAGTGCAACAAGCATTTATATTCCTTCTTTCCAAAGAAAACTCGAACGCGGGAGACCCACAACTACACAATAGATTAAACAAAGAGATAGAATATATTGCACAAGACACGGGTAATAGACGATGACACAAGATACGAACTCTATACAGAGAAGAGTAGCATCAGCCTCTGTGCAACCATGAGACAAGCAAAGCACGTGATAGAAAGGAAAAAAAATCCTTATGCAAGGAAAATCTAGAACCACTCATACGAGAGAAGCAGTAATTTTTTAAAAAATTTCCAATTTCAAAGACAAAGACAAGCCACCACATCACGAGTAATCAGTGTCCCAAGATAAAGAAAATGATTACATCACATAGCAAAAGGTTTATTGAGATTAAAAATGCTATTTTTTTTTTTTTTTTTTTTTTTTTTGAGTTATGAGATGAAATATGGTAAATTAATCAAAATCAAGGGGACAAAATAACAAAAAAGACTAACTTGTAGGACGTAAAATACAAGTTTACTGACTAAGGACTTGAATTTTGCAATGAATGATCTCAGATTACTCGGTTTCTCAATTAACTCAATCTCCTTAGGAGGGGAAGGAGCAGTTGAGGTGGAATGAAATTCGTTTAAAGATACCTGATTGTACAATCAATGAAGACAAAGAAGGAAAATACCATAAGCATGAGCGAAACGTAGTTAGTTTTCAGAAGACTTGGAATATTAAATGACTTCCCGGTCAAGATTAAATCCATGTAAAAAAATTCATTCACCATTCAGTATAATGTACTTATGGCGAGATATAGCACAAAGAGGATCACTAATGAGGACTGGGGTCTGAAAGGTTATATTACGAGAACGATGGTCGCAATAGAATTGAAGAATGTAGCTCTATTGAACAACATCAATTATAAATACGATCCAAATCATAGAGAATTTGTTTCCAGGCTGGTGTGTGGTGGGGATGTTGATAGAAGCATTGGATGTCGTTTTGTTTGGACCCCAGTCTGACCACATTCCTCCCGGAGGAGTTATTGCGACTTGAAATGATAGAGCAACAAATACTGATGCCATCACTATGATCCCACTTCTCATTTCTTTCAACCAGTCTTGCACTTGGATGATGGAATTCGATGATGAGTTTTGAGTGCTATGGGAAGAATTGGTTTCGACATTTGTTGTTGCTATTTGGGACGGGCAACCCCCGGCATAAAGTATTGCCTTTTCAATGTCCATGTCGTTTGAGTTAAAGGCTGAAGACACAGATAAGATGTCCAACGGTTTGACGCAATTTGAATTTTGTGCATTGACATTCAACCCGGGCTGCTTTATTAAGTATTCCACGATCTGGAAAAAAAAATTAGAATTTTTGAATATGGAAAAAAATGCAGGGAACCCATTATCATATTGCAAATGAGCAAATTATCCCTTTATGAAATATATATATATATATATATATATAAACAACAATTTACCATCTCGTATTTTAAAAAAATATAGCAATTTACCCATTTTTCAAATGAAATAATTTACCTCCTTAGACCACCATTAATTTCAGAAGTATTTCTAATTTTATAAACAATCAGAATGCATTTATAATTATGATAAATTTAAAAAGTTCTAATTGTAATTTACCTTAAATTTTAGGCTAAATTCTATTTTACCTCCCTATGTTTGGTTAAATTAGCAAAAAAGAAATCATTGTATTTTAAAATAGGCAAAAAAAAAAAAAAAAACCCCTATTCTGTTAACAATGATGGAATGTGGCATAGGCGCGCATGTGGTTGCTTTTTTTGGACAAAAATAACTTTATATGTAATAATATAAGAGACTAGAGTTTTTTTGGCTTGTTTTGTATGCATTGTTTTTCTGCCATTATGACTAAAATATTAAATAAATTATATTTAAATTCATTATATTATAAATATTATACATTATTTTTTTATTTAAAATTTTTTTAAACATATATTTATATAAATATAAAATACCAAAAAATAAAAAATTACATAAGAAAAGATAATATACTAAATATTAATTTCCAAATTTAGGGTAAATATTTTCAATGAGCATAATTAAAACAAATAAATAATATTTTAAATAATATACTAAATTTTAAAAAAGTATGTTATATACGAATTATTCAAAAAAATTAAATAATATAGTAAATTTAAATTATTATTTAGGTTTAATATTTTACTAATTATATTATTTTGTAAATGATATTTATATTTAAATAAGTATTGTATATAATTAAAATAATAAACAAATCCAATATTTATATATATATCAAACAAAATAATAATTAAATATCTAATATTTAAGTTAATTAAAAAAATTAAAACTAACTATATCTTAAGTTAATTAAAATTAACTATAATTAACTTAATTAAATAAAAACTATAAGAAAACATTGGAGGCGATGGCGATGAATACAGCCCTCACGCCGGCACCATCGCCATCTTTCTTTTGTCTGGGTGATGGCCATGTTGCGGGATCTAGGGGCGACGGCGCTTTTTCTTTTTTTCTCGATCGTCGCCCTCTCTATTTTACTGAACGACGTCGCCGTCACTAGATTGGGGAATGGTGGAGGCGGGGGTTGCGAGGGGGTGGGTGGGTTGGCACTGATTAGGGAGGGGGTGGGCATTGGAGTGTGGGGTTTAATTTTATTTATTTTTTGCAAATAATTCTTTTATAATATATATTATTAATTAATAAAATATGAATTATTGAGTTTGGAATTTTTTCTAAAGAAGCAAGGGAAACCTTACCTGTTATTGCAGGAAGAGATTTTTCACAAAAAATCTTAATACTCAATACGGAAATTTGAGAAGCCAAAATCATGATCGGAGGAGCATTTGGAACACCCTGGTTTAGGGAAAAAACACATCCCATTTACTTTCATGATACAGGTACTGACATCTTACTAGGTAATAATTTTATTTAGACATTTACAAGATACAGGTTAATCTTGTAAAGAATTTGTTAATCTTTACTACTAACTGTGGTAGTGAGATACAGGTTTTGCAAAGAGAAAAGGGCATTTAATAGGATAATGCCTATAAATTTTCGCAGCAAGCATGGTGATTTTGATGCCAAATTAAATCATCCGAAAATGCAGGATAAACTTTTTTTGGTAAAGTTCTTTTATCTTTCAAGCAACAAGGACTCATCGATAGCGATAGCTTCTACGAGGAATCTGAGGAAGAGATTAAGAACCTCAAGGAAGCATTGCAGGAATTAAAGGCTATGGACATAAGCGAGGAAAGCAAGCTTTCTCTCGAGAATGTCAAGATGCTCATCCAGAGAAACTTCAGTGAGAACCCTCTAGCATGGTGGGATAGGAACAAGATCGAAGCTACTTTTAAGATTAAGAAGAAATGCAAATATGAGTATGTTCGATATAAGCCTATCAAGATGAGCATGGAAGACAAGAAGGATATGGAAATGATTATCAAGGAGCATATCAATCTTGGACTCAACGAGCCTGGAATCAATCTTGGACTCAACGAGAGGTCGTCGGATGTCGGAGAAAAAAATGATAGAAAATTGGGGGCACGGGTTAGGGGCCAATATGCACTTTTTTAAATTTTACAGGGGGTTATATGATATTTTTTTTTATTACAGGGGCTTATTTGAACATTTGGGATATCACAGGGGGGATATGTATTTTACTCGAATAATTAGAACTATGAAAAGATGAGCATAAGATAAAATATTAGATTAAACATGAGATGTTTTTAGAGGTGTGAGGTGTCTCCTATTTATGATAATAGCACCTCACGAACCTGGACACAAAAGAGGGTAGGTTTAAGATCATTCCCAAAAAGTTGACATTTGACCAATCTCTTACATTTATGCTAACTTTCCATTCTAAAATTCTATCAAAATCAATCAGTATAAATCAACAAATATTTTCCTTCTAGCAAAAATCCGCCTTTCTTTATTTTTGGCAAGGTTGACCGCGACACTAAGCGTGGGCACACTTAGTCGTATCTGCAAGGCTGTCACAATTCATCTTCCTTTCTTCAATTGTCTTCAAATGCCCATTTTAGCTTTAATTTGCCATCTTTACTTTCCATCATACCTTATGTGCTTAAAATGCAATAAAGTCATATGATTGAGAAGTATTTTAGTCCCAAAATAAGACATTATTACCATAATAACATGACAAATTGTGCAGTTGTCAAATACCCCGACTTAGACTTTTGCTAGTCCTCGAGCAAAATCAGAATCATTTTAGCATCTAAAATCCTCTTCATGATCAAACACACTCAAAACAAGTTGTAACTATGTGTAAAACAAATGACATATCCATAAAAAATGACTCAATATGCCTTAGAACGAGTTTCCACACAGTGACTATCATCAAGAATCAATAATACAAAACTAATGGACTATTCCTCTCCTCTTTCCAAACTCTCAAGTGTATATGGTTCAAGTGTTTTCCTCGATGCTTGCTACAACAATGCTTCACCATAAGCTTGCTTATACACCTTATTTCCATATCTTTGAATATGCACACATAAGGATCAAAATGTCTTTTATTTTGGTTGTAATGGGGTTTTGGTTTAGGGGTAGGAATCTATAGATAATGAGGTTAAGTTCCAAATCTCAATTAGAGCACCAAGAAATCAAGTGAATGTCAAATTAAAGCTCTCAAGAGTAACATTCCCATTCCCCAAACACCTTTTGATAACTTCTTGAACTATGCCTTGCTATTTCTTTTTGGAGAGATTTTTTTTTCTTTTTCTTTCATCATTTTTTTTTGTGGCAAGCATATTGCTTTCTTTTGCCATATTTTTCTTTTCTTTTCTTTTTCTTTCTCTCTTTTTCGCAATAGGCATAGGATAAGGTAGTAGTACTAGCTCCCAAATAGTATAAAACTACAACAACACCCCCACACTCATTTTGAGGTATTCCCTTTTGAGTACAAAATACCACAACTTTCAAACAATTTACCTCTTTCTTTTGGAATAAACACCTTTTTTTCTTTGATGCTCTAATGATTTTCGGAAAGGTCAAAAGCAAGAGTTTAAAGAACGACGGAATAGGTTCATATTTAATGGTTTTTATCAACAAAATAAGGTTAAAAAGGCTCAAGTGGTTTTATTAAGGTCAAAATATAGTGTGGTGTCAATTTAGGCTAAAAGTGATTTTAATCCTATTGCATTTATCATGTCCAGATGCATGCACATTTATGTAACCTCGACGTTGTTCAAAGCAAGTTCTAGGAAGACAAAGTCACAAAAGTATTTTATTCTCAAGAAAGAATAGAATATTTCACCAATGTTTTAGGCTCAAAATCTCACAAGGGTTGTTTTAGTCCACTAATTCCATACAAAATATTTTCGACTCAAGTTTTTTTGTAGCGAAAACAGGTTTTCAAGCCATTATTCATCTAGAACATGAAAATGCGTTCTTTTCACACACAATGCCTTCAAGTCAAGAGCGGTTCAAAAATGAGAAAGAATTTTTCGAGCCAAAACAAATTTCACAATTTTCTCAAGGTTCATCAAGTCAATCACACATTTTCACAAATCCCACAAAAAGATTTTTCCACATCCATCCAACACCTCCATCAAAGAGTACCCAAAATTCAATAAACTAGACCACCAAGTTATGAACAAATGAACCCACCCCCACACTTAAAAGTCCACATTGCCCTCAATGTGGATGTTGACATGCAACCTAAAGATAGAATTAAAATCAAGAAGGTTAAGAAAACGTCCCTGAGTGCATGTTTGTGAGTGGTCAAGGCGTCGGTGGTTGCCTGGGCGTCAGCCCGACGTGTTCGAATAAGTCAATGAGGTTGGCTTCCATTCTTGTTCCATTCCTGTCTTTGGCGGTTCGGGTTTTAAAGCGGAGGTTACCGCCGAGAGTTCCTGAAGATGGTGGCAGTACACTTGGGCATCTATTACTCCATGAACGTGGTCCCGATCTAGAGGAGGAACCTTCCTCCCAGCTTTTTTTTTTTGGCTACTCATCCTCAACAGTCCACAAGGCAAAATCGAAAAAGAATCAAGTGAGGGTAAGCGAGATAGTACCAGTCACCGTGGCGGAGAACGGCAGAGAGCGGCAGCACATGTCAGTCGAGGATTGTGGGTCGGCGGCAGGGTGCGCGAGCACAGGCCGGCAGCGGAGGTGTGGCTGCTGCTGCTGGGTTTGGGTTCTGGAGGGGCGACAGCGGTGTGGTCGGGCTGCAATGGTGTCAGCTTGGCCTTTGACGTGGTGGTGTTGTTGGGTTGTCGCCGTCCGACGAGTGATGGTGCTGAATGGTGGTCGGTTGTTCTTTGTGAAAAGAGAGAGAATGGTGGTGTTGGTCAAAGTGGGTTCCTCACCTTAAAAGGGAAAAAATTAGAAAGAATTAGGAAAGAAATTTGACCTACATTCCTTTTAGAATTTTTGGATTTTTCAAATTATTTTTAACATAATAATAAAAAAATACATAATCAGGCAAGAATGGTGTTCAAAAATAGATTACTTTGTTCCACTAAGCGTGGGCACGCTTAGTGGAAGCAACGAATATGTTTTAAAGAGGAAGGCTTAATAGATTAGGATGAGCCACTAAACGTGGGCACGCCTAAAGGAAATTATAAATCTATTTGGACGGGGGGGGGGTCTTGATAGATTTGGGCGAACCTTTAGCGTGGGCACGTTTTGCGAAACTCAATATAAGCACTAAATGACCACAGACTCAAATAAAATAAAATGAAAAAATGAAAGGATAGAAGAATCATGGGTTGCCTCCCATGTAGCGCCTTTCTTTAACGTCTTTGGCTAGACGTTGTTGTGCCTCAACTTGAATAAGTTGGGCATTCTGAGTCCACTTCTTCTATATAGTGCTTCCGGAGATGGCGTGGACCTATGAAAACTTTGATGTTCATAAGAGAATTCTTCCTCGAACTTATTTTGTCATGGAACGCTTTATTCTTATATGTTCTTGGACCATAGGTGAGGTCTTTGTTGATTTTTGCCAAAAACACACTATCACCATCAAACTTAGCATTTACTTGCACCAAAGGATCAACACCCATGTTTCCTTCTTCCATTGGCGTGGGACTTTTTTTCAATGCAAACTTTATGTAATCCTTATCGTCGATTACTGGAAATTTCTGTACAAAAAGGGTCAAAAGCATCAACAAAAAGAGCAGTTGGTATATCACTGGGGTATCTCATGGAATCAAAAATATTAAACCTTATTATTTCACCATCAAACTCCATGGTGAGAGTACCATCGTGTACATCAATATTCGTTCTAGCTGTTTTGAGAAATGGTCTCCCTAGCAAGGTTGACGTGGAATTTGGGGAATTGTCTTCCCTCATATCCAATATGTAAAAATTTGCTAGGAAAACCAACTCATTTACCTGTACTAGAACGTCTTCTAGGATTCCTTCAGGGTAGAGAACTGATCGGTCTGCGAGTTGAATGACAACCCCTGTCTCTTTCAAAAGACCAACATGTAAAGAGTAAAAAATGGTGAGAGGCATTACGTTAATTGAAGCTCCTAGATCACACATAGCCCTTTTCATACCAATAAAACCAATTTTACATGGAATGGAAAAAGTACCTGGGTCCTTATATTTGGGAGGTTGTTTTTGTTGGAGGATCGCAGACACGTTTTCTCCCATACTTACCTGTTTGTTCCCTTTGAGCTTACCTTTGCTGGTACATAGTTCTTTGAGAAACATTGCATAGCGAGGTATTTGGTTGATGGCGTCAAGTAAAGGGATGCTAACCTCTACCTTGCGGAAGATTTCAAAGATCTCCTTCTCTTCTTCCTTCTTCTTGGATTTGGTAAACCTTTCCGGGAAGGAGGTCGAGTCACCAAAACTTTTTGATTGTCCTCCTTGGCCTCATCATCTTGATCTTGTGGGATTTCCACCTCTTTTTCTGATTTTCTCTTCTGGGCGTGCCCACGCTTAGTGCTATTTTTGTCTGTGTGTTCTTGTAATTATTTTCCACTGCAAACGACAATAGCACTAGCATTCTGTTTAGGATTAACAACAGTTTGAGAGGGCAACTTACCTTGGGATTCCAACTTACTAACGGATGATGCCAGCTGACTCATTTGAGACTCTAAATTCTGAATACTCGTTTGAGTGCTTAGTTAAAATTATTGAACACTCTGTTGGAACTGCTGGATTTGTTGCTCAGTGTTTTGTTGCATTTGCTGGATCTGCTGTTGAGTGTTCTTTTGAATTTGCTGAGTGTTAGAAATGAGTGATTTCATCATATCTTCAAGAGGCGTACCTCGCTTAGGATTAGATTGTGGCAGCATAGGTGGTCTGTATTGAGGCCTCTGAAAATTCTGCGATTGTGCACCATAACTCAAGTTCAGGTGATCCTTCCATCCGGGGTTGTAGGTGTTAGAGAATGGGTCATATCTCCTTTGCTGCTGTCCGAAAAATCCCCCTATAGCGTCAGCATGTTCGGCAGGCGTCTCTTGAAGTGTTGCGCACATATCAGTGATGTGTTCCGGTGAAGTGCATATGCCACAAGCTTTTACATGTTGAGTTCTTTCTATTGCAATCTTTTTAACAAGAGAAGTGAGCTCATTTAATCGATCATCAAAAGCAGCTATAGTTACCTCGTTACTCTTCCTTGGTAGATCATTGTATCTAGTTCCAAACTACTGTGTATTGGATGCCATGATAGAAATCAAATTTTGTGCCTTGGTTGGAGTCTTGTTGAACAGTGCTCCTCCGCTGGCGGCGTCGATCAATTTCCTGTCCATGCTTGACAGACCTTCATAGAAGTACTAGATCAACAAATGGTCTGGTATCTGATGGTGGGGACAACTTTTTACCAACTCGTTGAATCTTTCTCAATATTCAAAGAGACTTTCTCCTGCAAATTGGCGAATTCCACTTATCTCCTTGTGGATTGTCGTAGCATGTGAGAGAGGGAAGTATTTCTTGAGGAACAGCCTCTTGAGGTCGTTCCAAGTCGTGATGGATCCCAAAGGTAGGAAATATACCCAGTCTTTTGCTTGATCGGCAATGGAGAAAGGGATGGCTCTTAATTTGATTTGTTCTTTGGTGATCCCTTGTGGTCGCATAGTGGAGCAGGCCACATGAAATTCCTTCAAATGCTTATGTGGATCTTCACCTGCAAGACCGCGAAAAGTGGGAAGTAAGTGAACCAAACCAGACTTTAGTTCAAAATTTACCTCTAAATCTGGGTATTCAATGCACAGGGGCTGTTGGTTCAGATCGGGTGAAGTCATATCGTTGATCGTTCTTTCGGGAACTATGGCCATGACTTTTTCTTCAAATTCCCAAGGACTCTTCGAATTCGAACGTTATATCTTTTCCGTCCTCGTATGAAGTTGATGCCTCCTCAGTATGTTGCTTGGTTTCCCAACGAAGTCTTTGTGCAGTTTTTTCGATCTTGGGTCGAGTGTTAGTTCACCTGTACGAGAAGACCTGGGCATCAATAATGATAGATAACAAAGAAGAAATTAACTAACAAAACGCTAGTCCCCGGCAACGGCGCCAAAATTTGATGAGTGTCGAGACCATAAAAATAATAAATTCCTACTGGCACTCTTGTAGGAGTGGCGAGTAGGGTCGAATCCTCAGGGACTGGGTTTTAAGTCTATTTCTTTGAAAAATAAAATAAAAAGTAGGGGGAGCTTTTGATTATCAAACAATAACAACACAAAATTAAATAGAGTGGATTAATATGAGAAGGAGCTTTTTCGGCTAAAGGCTAGTTCATGCTTGATTCCATTAGTGGATTATCGATGCAAATATGACAATCGTTAAAATAAATAGATCAGTTATGGTCATTGGTACGACCTAACGACCTTACCTTTCCATACCTTGTCGTTAGCCGAGGAACGTCCGTTGGCTAATTCCCTAATTAATAAACAACCCTAGGAACGTCCATAGGATTTAATTTATCAACAGCATTAGAATTTAGAAAGGCTTAATCCTAACCAAAATTCCTATGAGGATTCATTTAGATTAGATCATGCATTCCCCATAACATAACTTAACCACTTCCACATGATTAATCATGCTATGTTGCTACTAATTATCAAACTAAACAAACAATTACGGATTTATGAAGTTCAATTAGCTAAGCAAACCTTCTTGATAACGAATAATTGGCCACATCATTCATAAATTAGATGTTAGTAATTAAAGCACAGAGAATAACATGAATACTAATTTTAACGAATGTATTAAGCGTAAGTTAGATCTCACAACTACTTTAGGAATCAAGCAATCACATAACTTTAACCGAAAAATAAAAGACTTAGCCTAACATGCTAATGGAATAACACACTAGAAAGTGGTATCCCATTAGCAATTCGGTACAAGTAAAAGAAAGTAGAAGGGGAAGAATAATTAGAACTAAGAAAAGATGAACATAAGATAAAATATTAGATTAAACATGAGATGGTTTTAGAGGTCTGAGGTGTCTCCTATTTATACTAATAGCACCTCACGAACCTGGACACAAAAGAGGATAGGTTCAAGATCATTCCTAAAAAGTTAACATATGACCAATCCCTTACATTTATGCTAACTTTCCATTCTAAAATTCTATCAAAATCAATCAGTATAAATCAACAAATATCCTTTCCTTCTAGCAAAATCCACCTTTCTTTATTTTTGGCAAGGTTGACCGCGACACTAACCATGGGCACGCTTAGTCGTATCTGCAGGGCTGTCACAATTCATCTTCCTTTCTTCAATTGTCTTCGAATGCCCTTTTTAGCTTTAATTTGCCATCTTTACTTTCCATCATACCTTATGTGCTGAAAATGCAATAAAGTCGTATGATTTAGAAGTATTTTAGTCCTAAAATAAGGCATTATTACGATAAAAACATGACAAATTGTGCACTTATCAGTAGTTGTGCTCATGAAAAAGACTACTACAGGGGAAGAGCCTTGTAGATACACTGGGGGGTTGTTCACCGAACAACAAGACTAAGTGTGGCGCATCAACGAGAAAGAGTTCTTTGCGGTTTGGAAGGCTCTTAAGAAATGGCATTTTTTTAACTTGCTAAGGAATTTACTTCGAAAGTCGATAATACCAATGTTAAAGTTTTCTTGAAAAATAAATTAGAATTTAAGATTGAGAAAGCACGTATTATCAGATGGCAAGCTGAATGGCAATATTATTGCTATAATATTATTGTTATAAAGTCTCATGAAAATATTCTTTGCAGATTTACTAACAAGAGATGGAGGCATCTGAAGCGAACTCCATCATGTTAAGGCTTAGGCACCTCAGAGAAAACCTCAAGGAGCTTAACAAGAAGTTTGGATAGCTAGCTATGAATGCACAAGTGGCCGGACAAATTCAAAGAGCTGATCTTGATACTATCCAGATCGCAATAAAAACTACCATGGTGGCCTCAACCTCACTATGGAATGACCTACAAGAACCAATTTGGACGGCATCATCCTCGAAGATGACTAACGAGTTGCGGCAGTATGACCCCAAACATGCCTCTAGAGTACAAGGCTCTAGACCTGTAGCGGCAGATTCAAGTACTGCTTGAACAAGGCCATCGCCAGACTTTGGTGAAACGGCAACAAACGAGTCACAAAGTGAAAATCTGTGATGATTCGAGTCAACCCAGTGCCTCTGGGGTAAAAGAGAAAGAGATTAGCCTTAGGCTAATGACAGACACTTCTAAGACTAATACTAACGAATTATATTCTTCTTCTCCTTGGCAGGTTTATCAGCAGATGTGGGAAAAATTAATTTTCCACAAAGGAGTTAACCCAAGCCAGACCATTACCAAATATCTGGAAAATATAACAGGATCTGGATGTTGGAAGGGTTTAAACCCGAAGAAGTCTGAGAGTAGTATGAATTTGGAGCTCTAGCTTCAGT
Organism: Sesamum angolense; assembly: GCA_034509725.1. Classification (NCBI taxonomy): domain Eukaryota; kingdom Viridiplantae; phylum Streptophyta; class Magnoliopsida; order Lamiales; family Pedaliaceae; genus Sesamum; species Sesamum angolense. The sequence goes on from JACGWL010000063.1 coordinate 71,697, forward strand.
TCATACTATGTCGCTAAGTTTTTTGGAAATTTTCAAAGTTACCGGAATGGATTAGTGGAGCGGTATACGATTGATGGAAAAACAACTCCCATCTAAAAAGAGGAGATATCTTGGAGCTAAAATTTATATTAGCCGCTCCAGAAACTGTAGGGAAGGGGTCTCATCCAGCGTTTCATTCATCATCAAGCTATAGAGACCAGAATGGTAGCTTTAATAGAATTAAAGCTGCCTCAAAAGAAACTCCACTGGTGTCCGCTATTAGCGAAGATGACATTTTTACCAGAAGAGCTTGGGTCTATGGGTCTGTCTCACTGAGATGGACAAAGTCAAGAATCCATTCAAAATCTTCTACAACAAGGTGAATGGATCCTTGCTGTTAAACTCTATGACTGGGAAGAGCACTGAGTTTGCAGAAAGCATGTTCGAGAAAAAGAGAATGCTCATATGGGAGAACAAGCTAGAATAAGGATGAAGACATGCAACATGCTGCATGTTGGGCAATGACACAACCATGTATGCCCTTGCTGCGAAAAATAAGAAAAAGGAAACCCGGTTTACCCAAAAGAAACCCGAACAAAAGTCGGACAAGGGTAAGAGGAAGAATTTTTATAAATAGAAGTAAGACTCAGAAAATGTAAAAATTTAAAAAGGAGGCTGTCCGCAGAAAATAACAAAAGCCAACAGTAAATTAAAGGAGCCAACTAGCAATTAAATGGCCGATAAGCCATCATGAATACCAGTTGGAAAGAACGATGATGAACGCAATGACGTCCCAGAAAACAAGTTTGAAATCCGCATTTGACGTCCGCAGATGGTTATAAATAAGGAAGCAGTGAAGCAGAAGGAGATCATAAAAAAATTTCCCCCTACTCTTCAAAGCATCATAATTTTGAGTCTTTCAAATCTTTGTATTTTCCAATTTTCAATTTATGGGGGTTTCCCTAAAGAGTCTAGCCCTCTACCATATAAGTGGTTAAATAGTTGTCTTCGCCAACGGAGGACATAATATTTATGTAATATTTCATATATTCCTTCAATAAAAAAGGCTTTTGTTCAACTTGTTCACCCCAAATTTTATTAAATCTCTATTCTGGAGTATCTTCTACGCCCTAAGGTAGGAAACGAAATAGGACTATGCTGTTTTGTTACTAAAGGAGCAAGTTTCTGCGAACCATCAACTGCGGTTGTGTGGTTGGAGGAAGTCCGTAAAATCGAGGACTTGAAATACCCGGAATCATGGCGGTCAAATCAAGGTATGACTTTATAAAGGCTTAATATTATTACGGAAGCATGTTGGGCTAAACTAGAGCATGTGTATAGACTATATTGAGTTTTTCTATAGAAGGGCAAAATGCTCACTAATTTAACTGAAAGACCAAAACCGAGCAGATTTTTTAAACATAAAGGACCAAATTGAGAAGCCAAGAAATTAAAGGACCAAATTGAGAAAACGTTAAAGATACAGGACCAAAATTTCTTTTAAGCCCTATATTGCAAAGCCCCTTATAATGTAGGATAAAAAATGCAATAATTGAGACCAATTTTTGACTTAGTTAGACTTAACAACCACATGGGCAACGCGTGGCCATTCTATATAAAGTTTAGGTTAAATTACAACAAGCCTTGCAAACGGATGTGCTGAAACTCATGGGTGAAAAGAAAGGAGGGTTATCGAATTGCTTAAGGATAACCTATAGTAAGCACTGAATCGAATGAAACAGGATGCGGATACGAAACAAAAAGAAAGGGAATTCATGATCGGGATGTGGTATGCTTGAAATTGCAATCATGCAGACAAATATCAGTGCAAGTAAGGAAGAATATGAAGCTCGTTCCTAAGTGCTTTGGGCCATTCAAAGTAATTGAGAAGATAGGAACAATTGCCTATAAAGTAGAACTACCCCCTCACTCAAATATTCACCCAGTTTTCCACGTATCCTTACTAAAAAAGAAGATAGGAACACAAGACTCACCCACTTGAATTACCTGTTTTGCATTAATCTAACTCTTGCAAGACACACCCAAACAAAATTTTGGCTCGAAGGATGATTCCAAGAAACAATGTACTAGTCACACATATTCTGATACAATGGGAAGGATTTGAAGAAGACCAAGCCACTTGGGAAAACAATTTCATAACTTCAATTTGAGTCCTTGAGGTCAAGGATCTCAAAAAGATAGGAGGACTGTCACAACCCCACCAGCTGAAATCACCAGTTTGAAGATGGATTGTCAGATCAGAAGTGAAGAAACAAAATCAGGCCGCACAATGAAGGGCACCCAATTTGGGCGCGTGATTGCAGACGAAGTTGTTGAGGAAAATGCGATTCTCACTCACCCAATGAGACGGCGTTTTGAGGAAGGCTCATTTGGAACCACACAAAATGATGGGTCACCTACAAATGCACGTACACAAACACTTGAGTTGCAGATAGAAGAAGTAGATTAGGGACCACTATTAGCTAAGAGATAGTTTGATTTCCTTTTCTCAAAAGCTAAATCAACATTGTTCTAGGGTTCAACAAGTATAAATACTTGTAAGCACTTATTTGGATGTTTTTATTAATGAAATTACAGAATCTCTATTTTATTCCCAATCCCAATTCTTCTTATGCAACTATCTTCTCTTCTCTTTCTCTTTTTCTGGTTCAGAGTTCTTACAATATACAAAACAAACCAGATAGTACACCAACACACAACTTATACACACATCAGGATTGAGGGAAGGGACTTCGCAGTGGTGGCGGCGGGAGGAGGGGCGCGCAAGGGTATGGCGATGGGAGATTGTCAGATTTTGGAGCATTACTGCACAAATCAATGCTCACGGCTCGATGAGGGAGAAAAGATCCAATGGGCTATGGAGGGTGAAAATCCAACTCTACACAAATCAATGTCGACTGCAAGGCTAAAGGTTTGATGTGGATGTTGAGATGGGAGAAAAAGGGAGAATTGAAATTTTTGTTTATCTAATTATAAATAAATAATTGAATATATCTATAATTATTTAGGTTTAAGTCAAACATAGTTTGAACTTAAATTTGGATAAAAGTTGAATTCATTATTTATTTCTTTATGTTTTTTAAAATACTAGCCGTTGTGGCATGCCGTCCCTGTGTGCATATAATAAATAATTTTTTATATTTTAAGTATAAACTAATATATTAAATTTAAAAAATAAAGAAAGAAAGAAAAGAAAAAAAAATAATTATTAATTAATAAAATTTAAAAACTTGAATAAGTTAGTTATTATATTAGTTTAAGGGCATTTTTGACTTTATAAAAAATCGGTGTGGTGGTATAAGTAACCGCTGTTTGTGAGTAAAAATCGTCTTTTCTTTTTATACAGTATAGATTAGAAGATAGTACAATATAAAAATGGGTAATTACACTCTCCTCTCCTAAGGTTTTGTATGTAATTACATATAAATCCTCTGTGGTTTAGGAAATTATTTTCTAGACCCCTAAGGTTTGCTCCTGTCTAACAATTAAGTCCCTTTGTTAGCCAAAATTCATCGATTTGTTGCGATTAATAAAAAAAATCTATATTGATCCTCAATTGACTTATTACTGACTTTAGAAAATTAAAAAATCTTTTTATGATCAAATTACCCTCATACGCCTTCATGCTTTTAAAACATACGAGGAGATATATTTTCATTGTTATAAGGGTAGTTTAATTTGAAAAAAAAATTATTTGATCTGCAATAAGTCAGTTTTAAGTCAATCAAGGGTAGATATAAATTTTCATTCAGTTTTTTTTTTTTTTTGTTAATATCAACAAATTCAGTGAATTTTAATTAATAGAGGACTTATTTGTTAACAAGAGCAAATGTCAGGGGTGTTAAATGTAATTTTTCAAAACTATAGGGGATTTATGTGTAATTACACCAAACCTCTAGGGAACGGAGTATAATTTTCCCTATAAAAATATATTAGAATAAATATTATATTGATCCATAAGTTTTCATTTAAAATCACTTTAGTCCCTCAAGTTCATTTCATTACTTTAACATCCTTAAACTTTAATTTTTGTTTCGGTTTGGTCCCTTTGGTGTTTTTGTGGCAAAATGTGATCAGATTTTGACTCCTTTGAGGGTAAAATGGTCCATAAATTTGATCCCTTACATCTATAAAATTATCTAATTAATCTTTTTGTACACAAACAAAATAACAATTTTTTATATTTTTTATGCTGATATGTTGTAATTATCTTATTTGAATAATTGAAGACTACTTTGAAATCTTGTGTACATGATAATAATATATTGTTTAACTTAAAATAAACAGTCTTTTTCTTTTAATAATTAAAATAAATCAAAATTATAAATAAATTTTGTAAAACTTATCTAATATGAAAATATAATAAAAAAGGGATAATTATATTTACACCCCCTCACCTATTGTTACTTTACAAATTATCCTTGTCTTTTAAAAAATTACAAAAACCACCCCTAACAGCCTTTAAAACCCCAAAATATCCCTGTTGACTGGGTCAAACTTTAACTTAATTTTTTAATGATAGAAATGCTCCCAGGGGTATTTTATAATTACCAAAAGGTAGAGTGTGTGTTTTATAATTAATATATTTTGAATAAATAAATTATTTATTTTATTAATTCTAATATTATTTATATAAACTGCATAATTTATCTTGAATTACAATATATTAATTTTAATAAAATTTAATTAAAAATAAAAATAGACGATAAATAATTTTTTTAATTTATAGAATTTAAATAATTAAATTTAAAATATTTAGACAAGTGTGATAATTTTTTAGTTTGAACTTATAAGCTAGTAACTAATTTTTATTAATAGATTAATTAAACAATTTAATATTTCAATTATTAAGAGGTGTGAATTTATCTACAAATTCAATAAAAAGTTAATAACATAATTTAAATTTTAATTAAAAATTAGTAAAAATAATAATACAAAAATATATGTGGTCTTGTTGTTCATCCCCGTAAACATTACTTTGACACCCCCTCTACTTTTTGGTAATTACAAAACACCCCTAGGAGCATTTCAGTTATTGAAAAATTAAATTAAAGTTTGACCAAGTCCATAGGGGCATTTTGGAATTTTAAAGGCTGTCAGGGGTGGTTTCTATAATTTTTATAAAGGCAAGGGTGGTTTGTGTAAAATGGCAATAGGTGAGGGGTGTAAATAAAATTACCCCTAAAAAAAACTTAAGTCAGTAATTTTTATTTCAAGAGCTAAAGATAAGTCTAGAAATTTATTATATTTTTAGATTAGATAAGTTTTATAAAATTTATTTATAATTTTGATTTTTTTTGTCACTTTTGGGAATAATAAAAAGAAGAGGCTATTTTATTTTAAGTTAAGCAATATGTTTAAATTATGTTAACAAGAGTTCAAAATTTTTATTTTTCATACAAGATAATTGTATCACATTCAACCACTATCAAAAAAAACAATTTATTGTAACGGTTGTTCTAACGGCTTTTTAAGTTTATTGGAACGACTTTTCTATTTGTAACGGCTTTGCCTCCCGCGGCTTTTCCTGTCGTTACAAATAATTTGTAATGGCCAGAGGGAAAGCCGTTACAACTTGTAACCGTATTTGTAATTCTTTTCCCTCGGCCGTTACAAATTCAGTTGATTTATAAAAAAATAGTTTGTAATTGCTTTTGTAACGGCTAAATGAAAAATATATTTGTAATTGCCTTTGTAACACATTTAGGTGTGGTTTTTCTCTTAATTTGGCACAGCTTTTGTAATAGTTTTTGTAGCTTTGTAGAATATTATGGTAACTTGTTTTGGAACATTATTTGTAACGGTCTTCGTAACGGACTTTTGTAATTACTTTCAGTATTTGTGTTGTAACGGTCCTTGTAACTGTTGTTGTAACAGCCATATAGAGCATTGTAACTGTTTTTGTCACAGTATTTGTAACGACTTTTAAAATTTTTCAAATTTTCGGTGTTACAAAAGCCGTTACAAAGACAATTACAAAACATTCAATTTTTATTTTGTAATATAATTTCATATTGAATTTATTTAATTTAATTATTTATTATAATTATTTTTAATATTTAATTTTTTAATTTATTTAATTTAATATTTGTTTTTTCAACATAATATTTAAAAAAACACATAATATTAAAAAAATACTAATAAATTCATCATAAAAATAGAAATTTTCTTTTTAAAATTGGATTTTTTTACAAAATTAGAAAAAGAAAATCCTAATCTAAATCATGGCCATCTGTAGGCCCATGCTCGTCGTCGTCGGGTGTGGGGGCATCAACTGGAGGCTGGGGCACTACACGATCGGGCCAGTCTGGATCGCGACTTCTGATATAGCGCTCGATCACCTGGACCCAATCACGCATGTCGTCACTCTGCGGCTGTGGTGGCGAGGGCATAGGAGCAGTGGAGTTGCTGGGCTGTGATGGTCCAGCAATTGTGTGGTGGGCCTCGAAGCCGAGACCGAATGCTCGGTCTCTTTTTTGACCTCCAGCTACTGACATCCACAGGTGCTGCCCTTTTATGAAAAGTAGTCGTTAAAATATAGTCGTTGTTTTGTAACAGCCTGTTTTTCGTAATGATATTTAGAACGATCTTTGTAGCAGCTTGTGTAACTGCCTGAATTTCAATCAAAAAGTTTGTTACAATGCCTCGACCGTTATAAAAATCAGTACAAATTTGTAACAGCCGAAATGTTGTAACGGTTTTATGCACAACACATGATTTGTAACGGCCCTACGCACGGTTTCTGGCCGTTACAAATTAAGAAAATAAATTTTCCTCATATGACGTCATCCCTTGCGAACCATTACAAAACCGTTATAACGATCGTTACTATTGTAACGGCTTCCGGCCGTTACAAATAGCGCATTTTTAAGTAGTGACCATATAAAATATTAAAAAAAGATTTCCTTTCTAAAAAAGGAATAATTTGATAATTTGGCAAACTTAAGGAACTAACTTAAATTGATCATTTTACCCTCCAAAAATTCCAACTCCAGCCACATTTTCGTCGGAAATGGTTAGAGGGGCCAAACTGAGACAAAAATTATAATTTAGGGATGATAAAATTAAGAAATGAACTTGAGGGACTAAAGTGTTTAAATAAAAACTTAAAGGACCAAATATAACATTTATCCAATATATTAAATTGTAAATTATGGAATTTTTAATATAGAAAATTTAAAAGATAACAAGATACACATAAAATTTATTAATATTTTAGATCTTTTATTAGTAACTAATCTCTTTTAATACAAAAAATTTAATTAAAAAACATCTATTAAAAGTATACTTTTGACGAATATTGACTCATAATAAATAATAATTGTGAGACGATATCTATATGCACTAATATCATAATTTGCCAACAATTTAAGTATCTTGAATTTAAAATATCATGAAGAGGCAATTTGAAAATTTCATACTTATAACCTAATATTTTTATCATACAATATAAACACCAACTCTAATCAAGAATTTTTCCACCCTACAATTTAACCATTAGAGTGGACATTGTTTGGAAATTATTATTTTATTTTATTGAACTATTTTATCCAACAGGGCCATATCAATCCCTTTTTATTCCAAATGCAAAAGTAAACCACCCCTAAGAAGAACCTTAGTGCTAGTGCTAAAAACAAAAACGCAATAATATATATTACAACTCTTCGATACTCAAAAAAAAAATTGAGACTTCAGTGAGGTTGCTCCAGCAAGGTGAGTGCAACAAGCATTTGTATTCCTTCATTTCAAAGAAAACTCAGACACATAAGCCCCCGACCACACAATAGGTTAAATGAAGAGACAGAAAATACTGCACAAGACACGGGAAATGGACCCTAATAGAAGATATGGACTCTATATACAGAAGAGTAGCATCAAGCTACGTGAACCCATGGGACATGCAAAGTACATGATAGAAAGAAAAAACCTACTTATGCGAGGAAAATCTGAAACCAGTCATGTGAGTAATAAGTTTCCAAGATAAAGAAAATGATCACAGAGAAAATATTATTGCACCAACTAAATGAGTCTGACTGAGGAAGGAAAATTGCATTTTACGTTCAATAAGTCGGTCCTTTTGCGATTTTAATCTCATTGATTTTTTGAACTCATAATATTGCATTCTATAATTCCAAAGAAATTGTAATTTTAGTTATAACTAGTTTCGTTAAATTTCTACCACCAAAAACGTGATGCTTTTGTCAGAAATTAATGGGACTAAGGTTTATGATATTAAAAGTACTATTTTTTTGAAGTTATGGGATGCAATGTGATGAATTCAAAATCAATGGAACAAAAATTGAAAGAAAGACTAATTTGTGGGACGTAAAATATAATTTTACCAACTATGGACTTGAATTTTGCAATGAACTTTCTGTATCTCGAGTTGCTCGTCTTCCCAATGAACTCAATCTCCTTTGGAGGGAAAGGAGTAGTTGAGGTGGAACGAAATTCCTGCGAAGATATTTGGTACTACTACAAAGGAAGACAAAGAAGGCAAATGCTATAAATATGAGCCAAATGAAGTAAGTTTCCAGAAAATCTGGACTATTGAATGACTTCCCGGTCAAGAGTAAATCCATATAGAGAAGTTCAGTCACCATGCAAAATAATGTAAGTATAGCGACATATAGCACAAAGAGGATCACTAATGAGGACTGGGGACTGAAAGGTTGTATTATGAGAATGATGGTTGCAATAGAACTGAAGAATGTGCGGCCATTGAACTCCATCAAATTGTTAAATAGCTTACGATCCGAATCATAAAGAATTGGTCTCACGGGCTCGTGTGCGGTGGGGATGTTTATAGAAGCATTAGATGTCGCTCCATTTGGACCCTAGTCGGACCACATTCCTCCAGGAGGAGTTAGTGCAACCTCAAATGATAGAGCAACAAATATTGATGCCATCACTATGATCCCGCTTGTCATTTCTTTCAACTAGGCTTCCACTTGGCAGATAGAATTCAATGATGAATTTGGGGTGCTATGGGAAGAACTGGTTTCAACATTTGTTGTTGCTATTTGGGAGCGGCAACCCCCAACGCGTAGTATTGCCTTTTGAATGTACATGTCGTTTGAGTTAAAGACTGAGGACATAGATAAGATGTCCAACGGTTTGATGCAATTTGAATTCTCTGCATTGAAATTCAATCCGGGTTGCTTTACTAAGTATTCCACTATCTGCAAAATAAATAAATAAATATTTTTTTTTAATTATGAGAAAGATACAAACAATCTTTTGATATTGCAAATGAGTAAATTACTCCTTTATGGAAAAAAAATAGCAATTTACCATCCTATATTTTTAAAAATACAACAAATTTTCCCATGTGTGTTTCAAGATAAAGCAATTTACCTCCTTGGATAGGAGGTAAATTGTTTTATTTAAAAAAAAAAAACAAGGGGTTAAATAACTATTATTTTTTATAGAGGAATAATTTATTCATTTGCAATATCATATATAGATAAAAAAACCATCTAAGTATATTTAAATTGCTGGACTCCAAATGATCATAAGAACATGGAGGGGCACATATAATTTTCTTTTTAATTTAAAAGAAAACATGAAAATAAGATATGCATGTAGCAATCCCAGTATAAGCATTAGGACATTAATTGAGAAACTTTCAATGCAAAACAATATGATCGATCGATGCAGTTTCATATTTATTTCTAATTTTATGCATTTGTTTAGCAAAACTTTAGAACATTTCAAATAAAATAATATTTTACTAAGAAAAATGTATTTGAGATGAATTATTATTAGAGTTAAATGCAATGTATCCTCCTATATGATGAATCTTATTAATTTTAGTCCACGAGATGAGTATTATTAATTTTATTTATTTGTTTAGATAAATTTGAATGTATATTTATATAATAAGTTAAATATATGCAAATATATATTTATATATATATATATATATATTCCACACACAGAGAGAAGGGAAGGTGTGACCGCCAATAAGGAGGGAGGGAGCGGCAGTGGGGGAATTGAAGGGGAAGGGGAGGGGGCACTGGAGGGATGGGAAAGGGTGGCAACCTGAGAAGGAGGGGAAGGGGTGACGTGGCTGGGAGAAGGGGAGGGGCCCGATAGATCTGGGGAGGAAGGGGACAAGGTGGGGCGAAGGAGGGGACAACAACACTAAAAAGGGCCGGGGAGGGGTGGCGACAAGGGGAGAAGGGGATAGGAAAAGGGAACGCAGTAGGGAGGGTGGTGACGGGGAGAGGGGAGGGAGAGAGTGGGGCAGCAACGATGCGACAATGGCAAAATAAGAAAATATCTTATATGTTATTATCGCTAAAATACATAAAAAAAATCCCCATATAGTTTATAAAATTCGTTAAAAATTCCCTTCTGTTTTAAAAATTGGCTAAATACCCGATGTATTTTTTAAATATAGCTGAATCGTCCATCTCCATTTAATATAACTAACCACGTTATTTTTTTTGTAAAATAACCGTTATACCCTTGTTTAATATATATTATTTTTATTTTAGTAACCGTTGGATCTTTTTTTATCACATAATAATCGTTAATCTAATCAATTAATTTCAACCATCAAATTCTAAAAAATGAAAGATCTTGATTCAACAAATTATTTAATTTATATTATATATAATAATTTAAAATATAAAATATTATTGTTATATATATATATATACAAGTAAAAAAAAAAAAAAAAAACTAACTACCCCACCCCTACTGCCTACCCCCCCCCAATCATTGCCACCCCACCACGCCCTCCCTCCTCCTCCACCGACCCTGCCTCGCGCCACCCCCGCCCCCCTCGTCCTTTGCTGAGTCGCCCTCGTCGCCCAGATAATGATTAAGGGCGTCGTCGTCGTCGTCAACTCTCTGCTCTGTGGGGGCGGCCATCGTCGTCGCCCCCAATTTTTTTAATTTTTTTAAAATAATTTAATTATATTAATTAAATATATTTTAGTTAATTAGGAATAATTTTTTATATTTTTAAGTAAATAATTTAAAAAATATTTTATTTTATAGATGAAAATACAAAAAAAGTACTCAAAGCAAGTGAAAATTTTACATATGAAATATATAAATGCCATAAGGGTATTTTAGTCGAAATAATCCAAAAAAAGGTCAAAAGTAGCTGAAAAACACTCCCAATCGTACAAGGAGCCTGCGTAATGCAGATTTCATTAATTACTAACAGAAGATGTGTTTTTTTGCTGAGTTTTAGCAATTTTAACAAAATACAGGAGGTAGATTTTAGTCTAGTATTATATACATTTATAGTTATAATATATAAATATTAATATATTAAATATATATAAAATACTATTTTATTATTTGAAAATCTTGCACAAATGCAAGGGGACACGTGAAATACATTACTTTTCAGAGGGGTATTTTGATTTATTTTCGAAAACATTTCAAAGTAATTTGTTAACAAAAAATAAAAAAGATTTTTTCACATATCCCATATCATAAGAGGGCTAACTTTCATTTTTCCCTTATTAAATATAAAATATGTGACCTTATCAACAATATCAATGAATGAATCATAAATTTTAGGATATTTTATAATATGCTCTCCTTAAAATTTGTCATAATTATAATTAATCTCTCATCGTTGAAATTTTACAAATACCCCCTACATTGGGTTGTCATAAGAAGGTATTTATTAGACCATTAATTTTAGGAAAGTATTTATAATTTTTTAAACAACAAGAATGTATTTTTAATTATGACAAATCTCAAGAATGCTTGTTGTAATTTATCCTCAAATTTTATTGAATAAAAGTTTAAAAACACAAGGAATGATTGAAAGAAGTACATATAATATTCCTATATATAAACGAAAAATGTATTTTTAGGTTAGTCGAAATCTAGACCGTTCCTTTTTTAACTATTGAAGATCAAAGGTTGTCATAGCAAGGGTATTACTAGAAATTTAGTAAAAAACTTAATGCCGTTAACCACAAAAAGTAGAAGGGGAGTGTGCATAATTTTAGAAATAGGGAGGATTTTTTTGCTTATTTTTTTAACTTAGAAGGGGTTATCGGCTAAATTTTTAAAACACAAAGGAATTTTATGGAATTTATCTTTTCTTGTATGATAAACTTTCAAGCTGATCTTAAACTCGATCAAATTTATAAAAGTATCAAATTACTTTAGCTCAATTAGACCAATAATCAAAACAAATTTAAACGCACAATTTTTGAAATTTGATAATAATCCAAACAAATTTAAATATTAATATATTTGTCTTGACTTGAATAATTTATAACCCTAAATCTAAGCCTTAACTTTGTAGGTTAACATTTAAGTTGCACAGTATGCCAGGCTGGCCTGCCAGCCCAATATCGAATTACCCAAGAAATCGAGCTCGTACTGGATTGGTCCCAAAAATCAATACTTAGGATTGGCCAAACCAAGGGGCCCAACACCACCTGGTCTAGGCTTTGACCATATTAGTAGGTATGTAAAACTTTGAAACTATAAAACTTTTATCTTTTTAGTTTTACTTCTTGAGTTTAGTACACTAATACATGAATACTCTTTGTTTTTTTTTTTTTTTTTCAAAATTTATATTAAGTCTTTTTTGGTTTGTTATTATCTATATTTATTATTGTAAGTTTGTTCTTCAAATTATTATTTAAGTTTATTATTTTTAACCACTCCTTTTGTTAGTTATAAAATTTTAATATAATTTTTGTTTGATTTAATTTATTATTTGATAAAGCAATTATAGATTCTTCCATTTCATAAAAATAAATAAAAATAAAATGGGCCTAATAGGGATTGATGCCTCAATCGAGCTGGTCCATAGATCGGGACTGGGTTTAATAATGAACACGATTATGATTCATTTAAAACTCCAAGATGACTCCAAGACCAATTATAAACAACACTGGTTTGAATTTGTCAAATTATTACTGATTCTGGACCGACTCAATTCATTGTACACTTTAAGACCACACATTTCCTAAATTATGAAAATCCAAATTTAGGGTACTAAGAATGCAGATTTACAATATCGCCATTTAAATCAATCCTATTTTTAGGATATTTTATTGAAACTGAAAATTTAGGGAATCATATAATGAAAGGGTCTTTTTCTCTTGAAGAAAATATATAACATCAACAAACCAAGAAACTAATAACTTTTTGACGAACCAGGGAAACTAATAACTTTTTCAAGTAGGACGTACCTGAAGTTGTTTTTTAGCAGTAGCCAGATGCAAAATAGTGTTCCCTTCACGATCACCTCGATTCAACAAATCTTGGACCAATGATCCAAGTTTTTGATCAATCAAGAACCCAAGTTTTTGTGCACCACCATTGAATTATGGAGTTAAAATTAACAATTATAAAAATATATGACTAATTCTACAAAATATCATACAGTACTATTAAACTAAAATCACAATTAACTCCTTCCTTCACAATATATATAGTGTAATTTCCGTTAGTTTCTTATGTAAATGGGTTAGGATTTTAATTCTTTTTTAAGCTTTTGCTATGATAGCGAGAAATGGGACCATGGATGTCCACGAATGCATGGTCTATGCACAAAGTTATATAGGGGAAATAGTATTCTTTTATTCTGTAACCGAGGACATTTTCATTTTCTTCTACTCAATTATGGGATTTTTACTTTTAATTTGATTCCGTAACTTTATAAATTAGTATTTTTATTTTATACTACATTTTTATTTGATATTTAATGGGAAAAATTACGTACCATTAAGTGTATATGATTAAAAAATGTAATTTTTTTAAGTTATAGGACTACATATAAGAATCCTAGAACCAATGAGACCTAAAGCGTAAAAGCACTAGGACGTGCCATTTTTCAGTAAAATACTAACGGAAATGGGTTTATTAAAATAAAATAATTTACTTTCCATTAAACCCCTGTCTTTTTTTCCTACTTCAGCTACGTACATGACATTTTTTTTAATTTTTACATTCTTGTTGTGGCATCACTTAATTCTTAATGCGATTGATCTGTATTAAGGTGATTCTAGGTACACGATGCACTATAGCCCGTTGAGCGTACTAACACGATACTATTATGTGAAGTGTGGAAAAGTTATCAAGAATAATACGGCTGGGCATTTTACAATAAAATTATACTATTATATATCGTATTATATTCATGTCTACTGGAGTTCAATTGCACCATAATAGTACAAAAGTCATCAACGAAATCCTAAGATCAAAAAAGGACTAACCTACAAAATAGGGGTTAACACTCTAATATTTAAGTCAGTAATGTTATTGAAAAAATAAAAGAGAAAACACTTGAAATGATGTGAAAACCATGATTGAATATAATGATAAAATGATATATTTCGTGTGGAGTAAAAAAAAGTGAGCTACAAGTAGTTTGAAAATCGAGAGAAAATGAGAATGAGTGTGCGAGAGAATGTATTACCAAAATAACTGCATAGAGTGTCGATTTATAGATATCCGTTGAGCAAGATCCAGGAGGTACGATGGAAAATAATACATTGTTGGAATACTGCACATGTTAGCTAAATTAATAACAAAAAAAGGGTAAGATTTGGACTTATCTGGAAAGAGTTATGATTGTTTGAAGGGGTCTTGCTAGGTCAATCGCGCAGCCGAACTCCACGGGTTTAACCTTTCGATCTATGGGCATTTTCTTGTGATATTGAAACACTGTTCAACATAAGTTAGTAAGCACAACATTAGTATTCCAATCCGATTGGCTTTCTCGTCACCTATTCTTACAATATCCTACTTGACCATTAAGTCAATTACCTATGTACCTCAAAGCATTCTGAGTACGAGCAATCTACAATACCATCTCGATCTCTTGGGTCTACTATTCGCTAAAGCTAGACAGTCTAACCGCATGCCTCCTTTACCATTGCTACCTGCAAATGGTGATTATCTAAGAATTTTTCGTGAATCTTGTGATAAGATCTCGGCCCCAAAAGATTTTGCCATAGCCATACCGTCTACTTCTAAGGCAACAAGGCTCGGCCATGCTAGGCACCACATTCATTCAATAGATGCACTTTTTCAATCCAACCCACTTTTTAAAATTGACTTTCAAAAGTCGCCATCCATACGACTTTTAGATGGGACGTCGTGGTTCCTACCTAAAATCCTTTCAGGCTACCACACTTACCATCAAGTCTGAAGATACCTATACTTTGAGGACTTATTCATTATTCACATGAATTTGAGAACTAGTATCGTTTAGCCTTGCGGAATGACCGATTGTCGAAGCTATCAAAATTAATTAGTGACTCAAAAACTGTAGCAGTAGTGGAACCAGGTCGAATCCCTACGGAACTACGAGTTAATTCTCAGTCTCAATTGAAGTAACCAAATGGGAAGGATTTTGATTGATATTAACTACGAATTAATTAAAATTAATAGAAAGCAAAGATAAATTATTGAAAGAATTCAAGAAGTAAGAATTCCGACCCAAGGAAATGTGTCACCCAATCGTTATGTTAATCATTGATCGCATAAGAACATTTCACAATCAAGCATTCAACTTTAAAATCCATTATGATAGCCATAATAAATTTCTGTTTTTCTATTGTAATTGACTTGACTCAAGCATCTTAGTGAAAATTTATTATCTCAAGACTGGGTAATATAGCGTTTCATATCAATTCAATAATAGCATTTGAATCAATGAAAACAATTGAACTAGATTAAATAATTGAGATAGCTGCAATTATCTAACCTAGTTTTTTTGTCCCCACAAATAAATCATGTAAAGCACATAACTAATTTATTTGCTACTGGTACCATCATTCATAACAGACTCGAGCATTGGATAGGGCGTGATCACGCCCTATTGAATGTTGAAATATGTTTTTACTTTCTCCTGTGGACAACTTTGAAGATTGAATAGGGCGTCATCACGCCCTATTGAATGTTGAAATCTGTTATGCTTCCTCTTTCTCGATCTATTTCCAACTCCATTTGGGGCATTTTAGCTCTTTCCTTCAAAGAGGTCAATATCAATCATTTACCTAAAAGATGCATAATTCAATTACCAACGCAATAAATTCATTCTAAAATACTTGAATTAAGCATGCATTTAAGTGATAAAACACATCCTATCACGGAATCAACTCTCCACAAAAATCATGTGTCAAGAACACTTCTTTAGTCCTTATTCAGGTATTATACACTACTTTTGACAACTGTCTACTGCCACCTTGATGTATTCTCGATATCCGTTAACATACCAACGCATACGCAACATTAGGTCTAATACACCAAACAATATTTTCATACTGCCTATGACAAAGACGTGGAGGATGTTAGAAACATTTGGGCTTTCTCATCAGTCTTTATGGGTGCAAAAAATGCACAGGTCATTCCTTTGACGGACTCGAGCGCCTTAGTGGGAATAAGAATGAGAGTGCGTGATAGAATTCCTTGTGAATATTAAAAAAGTTGTCCCCTGCTTGAGGGGGCTAAACTTGATTTTATAGCTGAGGTCTCCCAATAGTGAGGGGGTCTAATCGCCAAGAAGGTTGGGGAGGTGGTTTGCCTATGGATTAGCATTATGGGCATCATTATCTAGTTAGTTGGAGGGATCTGTGGGGGTTTATCATAACCTGGAGAGTTCAGCGAGATGGGAGTCCTTTTCTTTTAGGGGACTATCCTTCTGAGCCTTTTCGTCAGCTCCTTTTCTCAATTATATTTTGCCAATTGGACTATGTGCCTAACTGGATACCAAGGTGGAATTAAGCTCTCCGGTCCTCCAGTGATCAAGACCTTCTCTTGGGTTTTTGCTTTCTTGGGCCATGCTTAAGGGGAGGTCTGTAAGGCTCCTTTCGTCTTTTTTTCCTTGTTTGGACCTTTATGGTTGGTTTTTGGGCTGAGAGGTATTTATTTCTTGTTTAACGTGCATTCAATAAAAGTTTATTTGAGTTAATTTGGATGAAAGAAAAATTATATAAAACTTCAGTACTTAATTTGTAAAAGTTAGAAAGTCTCAAATCGACTAGGAAATAAATTATTGTATATGATTCAAATGTATTAAAATTTTAAGGGACTAAATTGAAACTTCATAAAATTTTAGAGGTTAAATTATATAAGCTTAGAAATTAAAGGACCAAATTATAAATTTTATAAATTCATCCCAAAATAGGGATAAAGTTGAAGAGGTAGGTGGTGACAAGATACGTGAATGACAATCCTTCTTGTGAGATAATTATCTACCCACAAGTGTAGCATAATATATTATATATACCATTTAGTACCAGGATATCACAACCAAGAAAATTTTGAATATAACAACTATTGTCGGAACTATGTAATGAAATATAAAGATCTTAACAAATGAAAAGATAAGAGTAAAAATTATAATTATTATGGAATAATATCATAGTATGAAAGGAGAAATAAGAGTTTAAGACAAGTATGGTTGGAGAAAACTTACTGAATTTTAGAAAATGGATACAAGGAATGTTTACAAGAATAATTGGATGTACAATGATATGAATTATCAAAGACATCTACTTTCTGTATTCTTGAATATTATAAAGAACTTAAAGAGATTACAAAGAACTTGAAAAAAAATACTTGCAACAAGAAGTAAATGCTAGAGAGTAGTGAAAATGTGTGAAGAATGTATCAAAGTAAGTTGTGTTTTTCTGTCTTCTGATTGTCTCCATTTATAGAAGTTGATGGCATGGTTTTTCTTCATGCACTTGAGTGAATGACTGTCCATCATGGTTGTCATTCAAATATCAATAATGCATCTCGCGGGCTGCAAAAGCTGTATTCTTGAATTTTTTTTACAGATAATTCCTGAAAAATACAAGAATTAACCTATTTTTGAACTTTTACATAAATGTTTTGCGGAATTGAAATTACAATAACAGGAATTAACCTATCTCTAAAATTTTACATCAATAGAAAACTTTATGGAATTGGACTAAATATTCCAAAACAGTCATCTTCATTTTCGTCTCTAAGGTTGATGAGCGATGGAGAGTCTTCTAAGTCACTTCGAATTTCCTCAAGAATTTTTTGCATTTCTTCTGTTTTAGTTTCTTTGGCTATTTTTGTAGATCAATTATTTTTCATCAGTAGAAATTGCCCCTGCTTTGAATTGATTTCTTTTTCAAGAATTGTTGAAATTTTGCACAATATGGGATTCTGCTTGAACCATTCAAGAATTGCTGGTTGTTCAAAATTTTCTTTGTTCATTTTGTCCCACCATTTGGCACAACAATTTTTCCCGAGAGAAAATATAATTGTCTTCGTCAATTTGAAGTGGTTTGAATTGTGGTTCAATTTTTAGTATACAAGTAAAATTGAATTAGCTGTAAAATTTGAGAATGTTGGGGAGATGTTGTCCTGAGAATATACTGGGTTTCAAATTTTCAAAAAAGAATTTGAAGGCTTTCTGGACTAATTTTGGGAGAATTTGTAATTCTGGTCCAAAATAGTACCACCATCTGATGAACCAATTCGAAATTTTCCTGGGGTAATTTTGGAACAAAAAAGGAAATAAAATGACATCGTATTTTTCTCATTTTGCCTGAGGAGAAAATGTTGGAAGGTTTTGATATAATCTCAATGAGAAATTAATGGGTAGCTTTTATTGGGAATGCTTTTGAGCTCATGTGGACTTTTTCCTCCATCAAATAACGAAAGGATGTAATTTATAAAGATTTTTCAGTAGACAATCTGTGAGGAGTTGACCGAGACTCCTTTGGGAAACATATTTTAAATGTAGATGGATTTGGTTGATAGGAGAATATTCTCATAAAATTGTTGGATTTTAGGTGGATCTTCATAGATCCTATTATGATTTTGATCAAGGATCATGTGTGTGCTATTTGTACTAGATCATCTTGAGTTTCTTCATCGATCTATTCGTCTTCAATTGCACAATCAAGATGGAAGTCTGTTTTTTCAACATATGGTGAATTTATGAAACTAGTTGGTAAATTGGTTTGTGAACCGACTGGTCTAGTAGTAGAGGTTCTTGCTATATCTTTGTAAGTTTGAGGAACTGATTGGTCTAGAAGTAGAGGTTCCTGTTATATCTTTGTAAGTTTGGGTAAGTTTGGATGGGGCAAGAGGAATTGGTTTTCCTCGTAGAGTAAACCTATTTGTGATTTGTATAGCTGTTTTTGGTGGAGACATTGTTTTTTAAGCTATTTGGGTGAGGCTTTTTTTATTGAATTTAAGGGGGAAGAATAAGTAATTGTTTTGAATTTTGAGGACTTTGGGGTTTCAATTGAAATTTTTCTGGTGTAAGAGATCGATAATCTATTTTGAGAATTTGTGTAGAGGGTTTGATAAGGGCTTACCTTTAGCTTTTAAGTTGATTTCAACATACCTGCAAAAATTCTCTTGTCAAATAGTTAGGAATATAATTGTAAGTTCCTCTATATATTCAATATCAAAATAAAAAACTGATATTAAAGCTTGCCATATGGCAAAAAAACTTATTTTGCAACTAAATTTTTAACATATTTTGTAAATACATCCTTTGCAGCTCTACAATCAATCTTTAAAAGAAAATTTTGATTTAATAAATCATCTTGAAATTTAGAAATGCATAAAACAATAGATATTATTTACTTTTTATTGTCGGATAATTTTGTTGAGCTGTTGTTTTCCAGACTCCGAAATAATAACTTATAATAATTTATTTTTCTTCAATAATTTGACTAAGAATACCACCATATCCTACTTCAGATGCATGCATCAGTTTGTACAATTTTTTTTTGCAGTGGGATGATATATGCTTAAATAAGGAATTTCTTTAATTTTTATTTTTAATTTTTCACTAAATCTGTATAAATTTGAGTCCAAGGTGGTGGATGACTTTTTAGTCTATGAAATAATGGTTTACATATTTGTCTAAGATTTGGATAAAAATCTTAGACATAATTTAAACTTCCTAATTGTTTATCGATTAACTTAATTAATCACTTTGCCAATTTGTCTAATTAACCGTAATTCACCGATTAAATACTTTTGTACTGAAGATCCTTATAAATTCAATCAATTTATGAAACAACACATGAACGTCACTTAGAAATTATATTGCTTAGCAGATAATCTACTCAAATAAAAGTTATGATTCTTTTTAGCAAATAAAAGTTATGATTGATTAATGAAGTGGAAAATTGAAATAATTTTCAAACAAGTTCTTTATTATCCAGCTAAAAGCTACCCACTATTTGTTTACGTTGAGCTAAGAATTAGTTAATTAATTCACTAGATACTATATTTATTTGATAGTTTAATGATACTGGTCATTGTTTAAGGGTATAATTTGTATATAAATACTAAGTATCGATTTATTGGATTTAATTAATTTCAATTTCAATAGCATTATAAATTACTATTAGAGTTAAGAATACTAAAAATTTACTTATGGTTGTCTTTGTTGGGTAATCATCCTAAAATTTTCAACTAGCCTTACTTATTGTATTTACTAACTAATAAAAATATAAAATACATATGATAAATATAGATGTAATTCATTTACCATTACTCTATTCAGTATAATAATATAGATATATTTTGTATATATTTACACTCAGGTATAAATGGTAATCATGCTCGTAACCTAGAGGATATTGGGTTCATAAAATGGGCTTCAGATGAATTATCCACTCAATTTTATATGGTCTCACTAGACCAATGTTGCCATGGACCTCATTGTGTGTGCCATTTAAAATTTATTTAGTATTTTCAAAATTGGAGGAATGCTATATGTGTACATTGTGCATGCTTATATATATGCATACTAAAAGAGGTATTTTTTTACTAAAAGAGGTATTTTCTGAAAATGTTTATTGATAAATGAAAATGAATATGATATTTGGTTACATATTTATATTTGAATGAGCCTCCAAAACTCTATAGTGCTAAGTGCTACGAAGTGATTATTACTTTCGTACATGGTATTCGTTATGAACTTCTGTCGGGAGCCACCTCTAGAGTCGATATGAGTATCCAAGAGGTTCCATTTATCTTGATATTATTTTGTTCGTCGTAATATTCAACAAGCATGTGGTCTTAGAATGGTTTATCGTCAATGTGAGTGTTCAAATGGATTCATGGATTTGACATGCGGTTCTTGCTAAATGGTCAATGGGCCCGCGGTTCGCTGGGCACACTGTGTAAGAATAAGTGACCAAAAAATCAATTAGATTGGTTATTTTTTAATCTATTTAAGCAATTTTTTTTATTTTATAATATTGAAATTCAACGAATAAGAGTAACTATTCATTTCGCCTTACTTTATTGTTCTTACTCATGTAATTTTCATACATTGCAACAAAGCCCACAGATCACTAATCAACCAATGAAGTTGAGTTTCGTATTTGATGACAATTATGAAACTAACTTTCAAGCGTTGAATCTGAAATCTTCCAAGTCGAGAGCCCCGAGAATGGGTATCGAGGGTTCTACTGAAACTTGCACTAAATATTGCGTTCATAACATGTGTGTCTTGTTTCATAGGCGACAAACATATGATGTCTATACAATTTTAATGGGTGGTTGACAAAGGTTGTCTAGCTGACTGAACTGACTCGCCGGGAGCCGTCATATGGAAGTCCGTGAGGCTTGGTCGGTATGACTTGAACTCATCAGCTCTGATAGTATGGGATTTAGTCCTCAGACTTGAGGATCCACGCAGTCTCATATACGGGACGACTGTATCTAGGGCCTGGTAAAAAATAATCATATTCTGATATAGTTATTATAAGCCTTGTTCCAATGTAGTCAAATCGTGCATGAAAATTGGTGAGTTCCAAGAGAGGATAAGTCGCCTATCATGAGATGATAGCGATCTCCTATGTGTTTTAATGTGTGTTGTGCTCCCAGGACTTTGTGGCCACAACGGGTGATCAAATAGAAAAGTGATTTTCTATGTTGATCAAGTGGAGAAATATAATCAGAATATTAAGCATAGATGTCTAATCTAGGATGGGAACCGATTATCAATTTCATGCCCTGGACTAAGATCAGGAGATGACTAATGGAATAGCTGTACCCATATGGCACTCGGTAACCTTAAGGTTCATGCCAATTCACCTATTCTCTAGTGCTAGGGACCATTGCTAGACGGCCACCATGGACGGGTGCTTTCGAATTAAATGTTAATCAAAAGCGATTAGTTAAATATAATGGAATTAATCTAGTGCAAATATATTTTCTAATTAAATTATGTGTTGAAACAAGCCTAAATCTAGATGAGGGTGAACCTACAGAGTTACACAAAACACCACTCAAGGAAGTAGTAGAATTAATTATGAATTAATTCTAGAATGAATTAATTAATTTAAAGTTTAAATTAATTCGAGAGATTAAATGATATGGTCATATAAATGGAGAATCCATGTGATGGGAGCCCAATAGTTAGGTTTAATTAAGTTGATAAGGTCAATTTTAATTGAATTGGATGAATTAATTAATAGGATCAAATAATTAGAGTTTTGACTTGGTAATTTAATAAAATTAAATAAACCGGGTTAGACTTAATTATTTGGTGGATTAATTAATTGGGCAATGGGTTAGGAGATTCTCGATTCTTCTAATGGTGGATGTTCACTGGAGACTATTGACCTATCAAGTTTTGTCCATTTTTTTAGAGTTTTTTGGATAACTATTAATTTATTTTCTCCCTATGTTTGGAATAAATAGGAGACCAAAAGATCATCTTGAGTTAATAAATAGGATAACTATTAATTTATTCTCTCATATTTATCATGTTCACAATTCTCTTCTCCCTCTTTTTCTCTCTATTTTGTTCTTCTTGAACTAATTTCAAGTTAGAGCAAGGTCCTCTTGAGTTTGATATACTAAGTTAATAGTATAATGAAGTCTCATATGCTTCATACACTTTACCTCTAGCAAGGTTTGGTGTAGACCACCTTGTGGTGTAGTGTGTGTTCGATGTAAAAGAGATTTCGTTGATATTTGTGTGAGCACACGGTTGGAGGAGAAAAGCTTGAAGAAAGTCTTCAAATCGAAAAGGTAAAATTTCATGATTATAGTTCCATCACTCTATGTTACAATAGTCACTTGTTTTATGCTTGTTGAATGCCGAATGCCCGGGATTAAGGGACTAGTTTCCTTTCAATTTAGAATTTAAATATGTTTATTATCATGCTTCCATTGCATTCTTGCCAAATCTTGGGCCATACCGATTCTTTCACATAGGGATAGCATTGGGCTGCCAGCTGAGGTTTCATAATTCAGTTCCCACTGGGTGTTCCTCTATAGGTAGACTGGAGATTTCCTGCGTGTGATTGGCATCGCCATGTACCTAGGCATTGCCAGTTTAATGCAGCCATGGGTCGCTCCCTACATGGAGGATAAGGTAGTAAACGGTCTTTTGGGAGGCAGAAGATGGAGATCGTTTGATTCAACCTTCGCCTGATATGTTTTTCATAGGCTCAATCGTTATTGTTATTGTCAATATGATATCTTTTAAATATCTTGATTGAGTTGTATATTATGATTATTTTCTTCCACATGCACCTATTGATGGTCTCACTTGAGTAAAATATTTTTTGAAACTGTTCATTAATAAATGGAAATAAATATAAATTTGGTTATCTATTTAGATTTGAATGGGCCTTCGAAACTCTAGGGAGCTAAGTGCTACGATGTGATTACTACTTTTGTACATGGTATTCTGGTATGCATTATGAACTTTTATCAAAAGTCACATCTAGCGTCCATCTGAGTACCCAAGAGGGCCCATTTATCTTGATACTATTTTGTTCATCGTAATATTCAGCGTGCATTTCGTCTTAAAATGGTTTATCATCTATGTGATTGTTCAACTGGATTCATGGATCGAGGGAATATGTTGAGTAATAGCCATCGTCTATATTAGATCGAGGGAAAATCCGTTTCATATGCTTTTTTTAATGTAAATGAGCTAGCTACTTATGAAAAAATTGTGACTTCACCAAATGAGAATAAGTAAACTGCAAGAGAAGAGCAGATGACCTCTAAGGGATAAGAACAATGTTTCAGAGTTACGTTGATCTTACTGGGCGTAAGATCATTAGGAGTAAGCGGGTTATAAATGTCAAACATAAGGCTCATAGAAGCATAATTAGATTTAAATCTCAACTAGTGGCAAAACGTCACATGCAGAAAGATGGTATAGATTATAAAGAGATATTCTTACTAGTGGTGAAGCTTACCTCTATTCGCCAAACCCTAGCCATAGTCGCCGACTTATATTGAAGTTAGTTCAAATGGATGTTAAGACAATGTTTCTCAATGAAGAACTTGACAAAGAGATCTAGGTAATGGTATTGCAATAAGAGCTCAAAATGTGCCACTTAAATTGTTTCATTTATGGCCTAAAAAAAACATCTAGGTAGTGGTATTGTAAATTTGAGCAAGGTAATCGCCTTGATAGACTCTAGGATGCTTGAGAAGGACCACTATGTATCTATCAAGAGAAGTGGAAAGAACTTTTTTATTCTATCACTCTATCTAGATGGTATTTGGTTGGTAGGAAATGACATACGGATGATTATCGCCACTTAGAAGTGGTTATCCTTTACATTTCAGACGAAGGACATGGGATAAGCTCAATACATACATGGTTTTAAGATACATCATGGTCGGTCTATGAAAGTTTTGAGCCTGTCTCAAGAGGATTATATCAACAAGATCATTGGACAATTTTTGTGCATAATGCCAATCTTGTTGACACGAGCTTGGATAGAAATTGTGTTCTTCTCAAATAGTTATGCCATATGACAGAAGAAAAAACAAGTGCATGGCTAAAGTTCCATACACGAGCACTACAGGACGTTTGATGTACACTCTTGTGTGTACTCGACCAAAATTGTGCTTTGCAATTGGAATAGCGGTAGGTATCAACGTAATCTTGCACCCGAACATTGGTTAGGGGTCAAAATGATACCTGGATATCCAAGGGAACTAGTAATTTTACTTTATGCTACTATGGATGAAGTTTAAAACTGATAGGAAATACTGATGTTGATTGATCAATGGACATAGATGAGCGAAAATCCACATCAAGATATGCGTTCTTTGTTGGAGGTGCTATCAGTTGGTGTAGCAAAAAGCAGATTTCCATCTCTTTCTCCATCATGGGAGGAGAGTATATCGCTTGTACATTATCGGTCTAATAAGCTAGTTGAGGAGATTCCTCAAGATTTTGCGAATTTCAGCACATGTAAATTAAATTGTTATGATCTATTTTAATAACACATTCACTATGACATACGTGAACAACCTTAATGCCATGCAAAGACCAAGTATATAGACAGCGTATCTCACTTTCTTTGAGAGAGTTTTTGCATAAGGCCAAGCGATTCTCATGCATATTCCTACTAGTGATATGATTGTTGATCCTTTCCCCAAACCTTTGCATAGAGATGCATTTGAAAGGCATGCTAGTAGTATATGGGACTTGGGGTTTAATATTTGAGCTTATGAGAAAATTTTATGGTTAATATGAATATGGGACTCTTAATTTATTAGTGTAATGTGTCTATTATATGTGTATGAATGTCATCATCTATTTAGGCCTGGCATTGGGTAGGGGATCCCCTACCCTGGCCCAGGCCCAGGCCTTAACAAAACCACTCTAACAATTTATGCAAAGGCCCACCCGACCCGATCCGACCCGACCCGACCCAAGACTCAATGGGTCTTGGACTTGGGTTTTCGAGTCGGGTCATTTTTTTTTACTAATAAATGGCAGCCCAATACAGTTTTACTCCATAATAAACAACAACCTAATATTTATTTTTTTGATAAACAACAGCCGAAAATAAATAAATTAGGTAACACTTGTTGAGTCAAAATAAATGAATTACATGAATTATGTAAACTGAAAAAAAATTCAAGCATAAATCACTAGTATCATTACATCCCAATATATATATATATTATATATATATATATATATATATATATATTTAAAATAAAAATGATAAAATTGCATTTATAAGTACCAACCAAAAAATTCAACAAAAATTGATCTCTACACATGCAAACACAAACTTAAAAATGCAAATACAAAACTTGAAAAATGCAACCTGTCCACTATAAAAAACAAAAAACGTTAGCATCCAACTTCACTCCCTTTCTCCCTCAATAGTCTGCAATAGTTGAGGCTTCGTGACACCACCTCTCATGAAAGTAAATATGGGACAAACTAGTTAAAATATAAAAATCAAACGGGGCAAAAAAACGATCGTCAACCTTATATGTTATAACTTTAAGCATTATATGTTTGAGTTCCAGATAATTCTACATTATCAACAACTGTATTAGTCAAAACGTAACAGTAAACAAATTATATTCATAAGCACAAGATTAAAGATACTAAAAATGATTAATTTTACTTACTCCTTCTGGGAATTGATCCAATCCAATCAACAACTACTACTAATGCTTCTATTTCATTTGGAAGCAAACACGTATGTGACTCATCAATGACACGACCACCAACACTAAATGTCGCCTCTGATGCAACGGCAGTGACTGAATTTGCTAGAATATCACGCGCTATTTTCGCCAATATAGGTAGCCTGGGACTATTGATTTTTCCACTAATCCTATATGTTAAATGTCTCTACCCTAAAAAACTTAGCCTCTTCTAAGTAGCTCTCAAATTCAGGCTTTTGATTGTTCGAAACTCATGATTCATAACTACCTATAAAAATCACATAAAGAAGCACATGTTTCTACTTCTGAGCTACTCATCACATTCGGATCATTCATTGAGACGGCACAACTACCTCCGTAAACAATGAACATGCTAATTAACTTATCGTGAACCCTTTTAATATAAGAATGAGCATCTGCACTATAAATTCTAGAATAAAAATATTCCATCAAATCTATTTTAAATCTAGTATCAATGAAAACAACAACGGCAAAGACCAAACAACATTTGTCCCAATATTGTTCAAACTTTTGTTTCATTGGACTAACCATCCTTCTAGCATAATCACAGTCACTATTTTTCCACTCGATCATTTTCAAATGAATCTCAAAAACATCAAGAAAAAACACATTCAATGTAGGATACTTGCGGCCGCTAAAGTGACGAGTAGCTTCATAAAATATTTGTAAACATTCATGCACTACTCCGGCTACCTCCCGTTCAGACTCAAATGGATTACCGTAATAGTTTTTGTGTATTCATTATAATCGAGAAAATGCTTTTTTTAATGGTAAAGCTGTAGCAAGTTACTCATACATAGAACTCCATCTATTAGGTACATCCATAGCGACTTTCCTCTTATCAGCTAAGTTACATTGGTTTAATGTCATTTCAAACTTTTGAGTGACGGTAGGGGACTTGTTCAAATAACTCACAGTTTCATGTATTTTATCAATTAGTCCCCTTATTTCGTTTAATCCATCTCGCACAATCAAATTTAAGATATGTGCACTACATCTTACATGCAATAAGTCCACATCACGTGCAACCAACAAGTCATAAAGAATCAAACCCTTCACTTTTCTAATCATAACATCATTATTTGTAGCATTATCAACAATAATTGAAAATAACTTCTTATCCAAATTTCTTTCCAAGATAATTTCTTTCATAAAATAAACAATGTTTCACCATCACGTGGATATGGCATCTTTCTAAATGCAAGTATTTTCTTTAGAAATTCCCAACTATTATCAACAAAGTGTGCATTTCAAACAGGAATAAGCAACATGCGAATGATAGGAAGTCCATATATTCTTAGTCAAAGAAACCTTACATCCAAGTCTATCCAATAATTTATAAACTTTAACCTTGTCCTCCTTATATACTTCAATCACATCACCCCTAATAGTATTTCTACAAGGAAGTTTAAAATATGGATTCAAGCCATTCAAAAAGATATGAAAATACTCATGCTCACCTATATTGAATGGATATTTGTGCTTAATGCAAGTAATCACCAAGTCTTTTCAGCTTTTAACTTGATTAAATTTGAACTCATTTCTAGGACTTCCACTTAAACCAATTATGTGCTCTAGTTTGAATTTTAGACAAGCATTGTTCAGGTTTTTTTTCAAATTAGTAGTCCCATTAGCAGCATCACCAAATAGAAGTTTTTCAAAATAATACACTTAGCATGTAAAGTATCATTCACATCTCTAACCTTCATAAAGTGCTCCCACACAACTGATTGCTTTCTTTTACTACTTCTAGATTGAGTAGTCATCTGTTCATTGTCACCACTGTGCCCAGAGCTATGAAGTGATGTAGGTTGGCTAGACTCACTACGAGATGTTGACATTAGAAAACCTACAAAAAGACATATGCAATTACTCATTATTTGTATTCCATAAGGAACAAAACAATTTCATTTACATTCATTAATGATTCCAAACTAAGAATTAGAATGTGTAATCATTATATATGAATAAGGAAATCCCACCCCACTGCCACCACTTTGCTCTTTTGTCATTAAAAACAGAACGAGTGTTAATGAAACAAAGCTTATTTCTTTGAAAATAGGAAGATTGTCAATGAAAACAGGAAGAGTGAAAACCCACCACTTTTTTATAATTGTGAGCACACTAAGCAATAATAACTTGAATATAATCTACTAATAGTAACAGACTGGCTTGCAAATTTCTCTTTCAGGCCTATTCAGTGGTCCATTACTAACAACAGCTCATCATCATCATCATCATCATCAAGATTTGTACATTTCATGTTAAAACTTCAGATGTGTGCTACGCAGCTCCAACTAATGCAGATACAAGCTACTTGTACAAAAGTTACATTTTATGTAGGAAAAACTTTTAGAGTAAATTGCATAACCCTGTATTTTTAAATTTTAGCTGAAAACCCCCTGCGTTAAAAAAATAAGCAAAAAACCCCCTATGTTTTTAAAAATATTGCATACTCTCCCCCTCCATTACATAAACCCTAATGGCGTCAAATTTTTACAAAATTGACTGTTATACCCTTCTAATAACAACCATTGATCTTTGAATGTAAAAAATAAACGGTTCAAATCTTACGTAATTTTAATATATTTTTTTATTTATATATAGAATATATATATGCACTACCATGTGAGCAGCAAGGTCGTCGCCGCCCAAACTGAGCGATGGCGATGTCGCCCAAAGAGAGGGCAATGTCGCTAATAGAGGGCGACGTTCTGCCGCCCCTTTTGGAAGGGGCGGCGAACAAATCTAGGGGGCGTCGCCCTAGATCTGGGCGACGCCCCCCCAATCACCAGGCGCCGTCGCCGGCACAAAGGGCGACGCTAAGGTCGCCCTGCAAAAACGAGGTGACCTCGCGCCGCCCCCTTCTGGAAGGGGGCGGCGACCAAATCCAGGGGGCGTTGACCTGGATCTGGGCGACACCCCACCCATCACCAGGCACGTGGCCGGCGACGGAGAAGAACAAAAAAGTATAGGTTTTCAAAATATTTTTTTAAAATAAAATATATATTAAATAATATAATTTAAAAATAATTAATAAATTTATTGATATTAATTATATTAATTAGTAAATTTAAGAACAAATAAAATTTATTAAAATATATTTCAATTAATAATAATTTAATTTAATTGATAATATATAATTATTATAAGTGATTCTTAATTATTTCTTATTAATTCAAAAATAATTTTGGTATATTACATTGTATTGGGTTTTTTAAATTAAAAATTTTAAAGATTGTTTAGTTGTTTTATATTTAAGTTAATATATCTCATAATAAATATAATTTATTTTAATATAATTAAATTCAATAAATAATTTAAATTAATTAAATATATAAATAAATCAATCGAAAATATAATTAGATATAAAAAATGGACAAAATAGATATTTACATACTTAAATTAATCATCAAAAAGGTAAAAATTGAAGCCCACTCGCACAAAAAGCGAGTGTAAGCCACTCTCCATTTGTTATAATGGAGAGGGGGATTTTTTGCTGTATTTTAAAAAACA
Source organism: Sesamum angolense (assembly GCA_034509725.1). Classification (NCBI taxonomy): domain Eukaryota; kingdom Viridiplantae; phylum Streptophyta; class Magnoliopsida; order Lamiales; family Pedaliaceae; genus Sesamum; species Sesamum angolense. Next base: position 101,640 of record JACGWL010000063.1, read on the forward strand.
CAGGAGTTTTTTTGCCTATTAAATTAACACAGGGAGATTTCACGCTATTTCACCAAAACACAGGGGAGTGTTATGCAATTTACCCAAACTTTTATGCACCTGACATAAATCGATGCATAACTAATCAATCGAGACATCAACTTTAACTGATAATACATATGATTCCACAGTCTTTCCTAGTAATCCACAAGAATCAAATAAACCATTTAATCACAAAAAGAATAAAACAAATTAACATAATTCATTCAGAGATTTTTTTTTTTTTTTTTTTTGTGGCAAGAAATCAGCTCAAAAACTAATGGCAAGACAAGGTAACATGAAATCATCAACAAAAATGGAATAGCTCACAAAAATAAGGTAAGCCCAAATAAAACAATGAATATACTTAGAAAAAAAAACATAAAATCAAAACGAAGAATGCTAACCCCCTTCAAAACCAATACACCCAAAAGATGATTTGGGTGCGGTGGTGGAGCAGTGGCGATGCAGCGCCACAGTGGATTTGAGAGAAATGGCGAGTTGAGAACGGCAATTTGAGTGTTTTTTCTGAGAGAAAATTTGAACCTTTCTGTGAGAGAGAATTTGGGGAGTGTAGATAGGCAAATGGCTGGTAAGGGCCTAAATCGGGTGCATGACCCGACCCAAACCCAATTATTTTAATTTAATGGGTCTAAGCCTGGGTTTGGGCCTAATTTAAATATTTGGGTCTGGGGCTTCGCTTGGGGCTGGTTTAACGGGTCTGGGTCTGGGCATATTAGGCCCATTGACAGGCCTACATCCATTGATTAGCCCACTTAGATGGACAATTTTCCTGGACTTGTAATAGTAAGCATGATGAGACTTATTTCTTTATTATGTTAGCTAAAAACTTATTTCTTTGCATTCATTTATATTGTTACAAGATGGACTTTACAATACTGAGAATAGACTAACTGCCAAATCATAAAATGTACAATTAGTCATAGGTTTGGAAGATGACCTAGAAAAAGTTCAGTTGAATTAAAACCTACACTGTAAAGAAATTTACCACCATGAGTAAAAGTGCAACACCCCCATCATGTGGGACTCAAACTACAATTTTTCCACAATTAATTTACCATCACATACTGGAAGTTGGTTTAGAATAAAAAGATACCCTAAAATATAAAATACATTTCCAAAAAAAGTGATGAATATAGCTTAGTTCTCATTATAAGTTTATCTATTAACGTATCATTTAAAAATGGATAATTGCACCGCTCTCCCTTAATGTTCGGTGTAATTACACGTAAACCTCCTGTGATTTGAAAAATTACATCTAGTACCTTTGACGTTTGTTAACGTCTCATAAATAAATATCATCGTTAATCAAAATTCACCGATTTTGTTAATATTGGCAAAAAAGTTAAATGAACTTCATATTTACCATCAATTGCTTTGTTACTCACTTATTATATGTTAAATAAATATTTTCTGACTAAAAAAACCTAATAAGAGTGAAGATCGCTTTCTCACATGCATTACCGTGTGAAAATATATAAAGATAGTTTCATTAGAAATGATTTGTGTTGACCTGCTATAGATCAAGAATAAATTAATTAGGGATAAATATAAAAATTTATTAAACTTTTTTGCTAACATTAGCAAATTTGGTTAATTTTCGTTAATGATAAATTTACTCATTACACTGAATCAAACGTAAGGAATAAGTAAAATTTTTCAAACCACAGAATGTTTACGTATAACTACACCAAATTTCGGGGAAGAATGGTTTAATTATTCCTTTTAAAAATCAAATATATACCATATATGTTAAACCTATAGACATTAATAAGGACATGTTTACATACCTAGACAATATGTCATAAATAAATGAATGATAAAATTTAAGAAATGTATTAATATGATAATTTTTTTTTTAACATACCAAACATATTCATTGTCATAATTTCAACGTTTTGTACATCGGGAAGTTATACATCTTCGGTAGGAGCAAAATATGTCAAGATGCAAAATATCATACAAAAAAGTCGAGCAAAAATAAAAAAGACAATTGCAAAATGGTTGGCTTGCGGCGTGTTTTGCTAGTACATCAGCTGCCCGATTTACTTCTCTATAGCCAAAAACCAAATGGATATACTAAAAACTATCCCATAGAGCCCGACAATCCGGCAGCAGAGGAAGAAGATGTTTGGGTGTGTCTCTGTTCCTGCAAAACAAATTAATAAGCATTTGAGAATTAGTATGTATGGTCAAATTATCAATTGCGAGCTCCTGCTGTAAAGCCCATAGTTCAGCAGTAGAGTTAGTATTAATTCCTGTAGAAACTGAAAAAGTTGTAATGAATCTCCCATGCTAATCTCTGAAAATGCCACCGGCTCCTGAATACCCCAGATTTTGCAATGAACACCCATCAATGTTTCATTTGAACCAAGATGGCGGTGGGGGTTCCATGTAACATTGACGTAATTTTTATTCTATAAACTCTTACCTGATCCAGAAATGATTGTTGACTGTATTTGCCTCCAAATTTTAGAAATTTAATAGTTTTATTTTCAAACAGGGCTTTGTTTTGATTGGTCCAAATTGCCCACAAAAGTTGTAACATCAATTTTTGTTCGCATGGTACTTTAATCCACTGATGAAGTAGACATATAAGCTTAGAGTGAACAAGCATCTTTAAAGCAGGAAAGCAATATAAGGAGATAAAGTAAGAAGTACTTACACTCTATACAGATATGTTCAATAGTGTCATGCGCTGATTGGCAAAGGGAGCATATTTATGAATTGAGTCTGTAACGATCATGTAGGAATTTTGTTGTTGGCAGACTATAGTGTTCTACCATCCAAGCATGGAAGAGAACTCGAGGAGGTGCCTTTAGTTTCAAAAGAGATTTCCACGGGAGATGTGGGATATCAACAGATTTGGATCTATTAAATAACCAAGAGTATGTTGTACTAATGGAAAATTTACTTGATTTACTCCATGCCCACATTTTGCTATCTTGTCGAGGCGTAATTGGTAAGGGTAATGACATTATGTTAAGACTAATTTTCTCAAGAATAAAGGCCTTAATTTATTCAAGATACCATTTATTATGATGAATAATGTTATTTACCTTTAAGGTACTTAGATGTGGAGGAATTGTATTAATGAAATTTTTTTATCCATATATCTGTCCAAGTATTAATTTTAGTATCATCACCAATCCTCCAGTAAGTTGATTCTTTAATTAAAGGGATATGCTGATGGAAACTCTTCCATATCCAACTATGATGATTTTTTACATCTACATCAATAAATTCAGTATTAGAAAAGTATTTTGCTTTAAAAACTTTAAACCAAAATGTGTTTTCTGTTTGTTTACTTACCATTACAAGAGTGATGATTAATTTTTGATAAAATAATCCAAGATTTACTTTATTTCATTAAAATTATGATAAAGTTATCTTTTCACATAATTGCCCACAAATAAGAGCTACTATAATTGTGATATTTAGTAACACTTGAGGGGCAAATAGGACATTTTTTTAAATAAATTATGGATACAATGGGAAATGTATTTTAAAACCCAATCAAGCATTTGTCCAAAAAAAAAAAAAAAGAAGAAACCCAGCCAAGTGGGCTATTGAGAAATGTTTATCCTGCCACAATGGGCAGATTATAATCCTGGCCTATTTTAAGTAAACAAAACATTAACATGCACTAGATTGGATATTCGATCTAATCCATTGATACATGCTATTATTAGGTCAAAATACACAAATACTTCCTACTTTTTGTGAAATTACAGCTAAACTCTATGAAGTTATAGTTGTAGTTACAATGACATCATCTATTCAAATGTAAAACTTACACAAACAACACCTGGGGTTTTGTGCATTTTGATCTAATTGTAGGAGCTATCAATGTAATTTACCCATATATTAATTAATACAAAATTATTTTTGCATTCTTTTAAGAATTAAGTGACATACTTATATTTTTTAATAATTTTCTAGTTTTAACTCGAATGCATTTTAGAAACTTATTTAACTCGATTGCATTACATAAATTAACTCTATTGATTGATGATTGTGCTGGAATCAATTTTAACTCGAGTTAAAATTCTTTACAAAATAATTTATTTTTTTTGTAAATTAAGAATAAGTTTTAACACATTTTATCTTTTCAATAACAAAGTATGCCCAAAAATAATTTTATTCTTGAAACTTTATTTTTATTTTTTTTAGAACAAATCAGCGATGAATTTCATTAAAAAATCAAACCAATACCAACCACGACAAAGCTTTGTTCACAACGAACTGAAGACATCAGAAAACATAAAAAAGCATTAAATTAACTACCAGCAAAATGAACCAAACTAGTAGTAAAATACAGCCCAACAAAACATTTGACAAACAACTGCCATTTCGATCACTTACCTTCCACTCCATGGTCCTTTGAGAATTGGAATCAATTATTTAATGTTCATTCCAACTAATAACATATTAACAACATTTTTTTTAAGAGCAATATAACTGCAATCCAAGGCCCGTTAGGTTTGTGAGATTAGGCATCATAAAATTAATCATTTATTTAGTTAGTTTTATTAGAGCTCGGTATTAATACCAGGCCCAATCTTATTAATCACAACAAATGATATTATGAATCAAGCCCATTTAATTAGCATTAGTAATCCTACAAGTTAATATTAATTTTTTTTTCCTAATTTACCTTTGGAGACTCTCCTTTCTCTCTCCTCTACTCCACTCTTTGTCCTCTTTCTCCCATTTGCCTTTTTTGTTAGGGAAAATTGCATAATACCCTCTACAGATTAAATATGTATGTGTTAATTAAATAGTTTAAAAAGACCCTTTATAATTATAAACCCTGTAATAAAAAAAAACTCTCCATTGAAAAAAATAAAGAGTTGCTTACACGCGCCAAAAACGAGTGTTAGATACCATTTTGACTTATTTTTAGTATTTGATCATTTTGAATGGACAAAACAACTCCTATCTTATGTCATTATCCCTTATCTTTATTTTTTATTAATTCTTTACTTTTTTCATATTTTATTCAAAAATATCGTAAATACTGAACAATTAATATTCATGAAATATTTATATGCAAAAAACATCACTACATCAATTAAATTAATATATATTTTTTATATATGAAAATATCTAATATTTAGGATTATTTTAATATTTTATATATTTTTAAATTAAAATACATTATTTTATCCTAAAATATTATTAATTAATTTGATTTTGTGTTAAATATATTTTGAAATCATATTATTTATATAAATTACAGTAAATAAATTTACAAAATATTTTTTTTCCTAAATAATAGTTAATTTAATTTTGTAATGAATATATTTTAAATTATATTATTTATATAAATTACAGTAAATAAATTTTAGTATTTTAATATATTTATATTTAAATATAAAAATACATAATTAATTTAATTCATATATTAAAATCACCAACAAAATGATAAAATAAAATTGACGTTGTTGAGTCAAATAAACAGCAAGGGAGAGTGCAAAGTTTTAAAAATACAGAAAATATTTGCTTATATTTTTAATACATGAGATTTTTAGTTGAATTTTCATAAAACACAGGGGGGTTTTATGCAATATTTTCTTTTTGTTATTTGTGAAGGTTGCGCATGATTAAAAAAATATTTTTTAAATTATAAATTAAATTAGTAAAAATATTACTTCTTTCTTTTTTTGACATTTGAAAAATATATGAGTATCATAAATTACTTAATTGAATACGTGTTTCCAACTTCGGCTTTATATAAATATAGAAAAAATAATATTTTTAAATTAATTTTATTTTAAGCAATTGGATTTTTAAATCATTCACAAGCTACAATATAAAAATATAAAATACCTTAAAAACGGATACCCTTTATAGTCTGTTTACATTTAATCATACATTATAATCCTTTCAACCAAACACCATATTATATTATCAAATGAAATATCCCACATGCAATACCTCAAACCAAACATCATATAATGCAAGATAGGATTAATAATCATTCAATTTTCCATCCTATCACGCTTAATCCTATCACATGAACCAAATGAGCCGCAATTATTTTAGCTTCCCTATGTACAAAAAAAGTTAATGTGTCAACGTTGAATAATTTTGATGTAATTTGTTTGAGTAATTACAAACAATCAATGAGCTGTCCAAAATCTATAGTGTATGACCATAATGGTATTTCGGAAATTAACATGTAATAATACCCATTGATAGAAGTGCATTTTGTGATAATCTCATATGATAATTAACCTTTTTTTATGGTCTAAATATAACTAATTAAGTGTCATTTGCAGCATTAATTTATTATGGAGTGAAAGAAGAAAAAAATGGAGAAAGAAGCCAAAATTGGAGAAATTGACAGGTTTGAAGAAACAGTTAGGCTTGTCCACCCCTAACCTGTGAAAATGTGGCTGCACAAGGAAGATTGAAACTCGATTTTTGAAAGGATTTGAGGCGAAGTGGGACATATTTTGCTAGAGAAATTCTTTAGAATAATAATTTTATTTCCTTAGGTCTTTTAGTTTATTTAGGAATCTTTCTTTTCTAGTTCTAATAGAATTAGGTAACTAGTTCGTATAAATAAGTGATGTAATTCACATTGTAGACATCTTGGATCTTTTGATCTTGGAACTTTTAATCTCTGCGTTTTATATCATATTTTCTCTTCTTCTTCTTATGTGTTCTTCTATTAGCATGCTAGGCTAGTTCTTTTATTTCGGTCAAAGATTCGATGAATGCTTAATTTCAATGAATTGTGAGATCTAATTTATGCTTTCTACTTTCATTCATATTGGTTTTTGTGTTGTTCTCTGTGATTTTGTTACAAATAATCTGATTTATGAATGATTGGTACTGTTTCATTGTCAAGAATATTTGCCTAGCCAATTGAATTTGAAAATCCGTAATTGTTTGTTTAATTCAATAACTAGTGGTTACATAGCATAATTGATTATGTCGTAGTTTTTTATTATGTTATAGGAATGCACATCTAACTTAAATAAATCCTCAAAGGAATTTATTGGTTAGAATTGGATTTTTCTAGCTCTTAATGTTGTCGGTAAATTAAATCTTGAGGACGTTTCCAAGGTTATCTACTTATTAGAGATTTAGTCAACGGACGTTCCTTGACTATCGACAAGGTAGAAAAGGTGAGGTCGTTAGCTCGTACTAGTGACCATAACATATTTATCTATTATGAGATTGTCCTCTTTCCTTCTATGATTAACCGTGGAATTGAGCATGATTCTATCTTTGACTGAAGTGTCTTTCTCACACCTACTCTCTTTTTAATTGTTTTCTTTTCTTTAATTTTTAGATCTTAGATTTCCAATCAACCCCCCCCCCCCATCTTTTGTTCTTATTTGAAGAAATTAATGTAATACCAATCTCTGTGGATTCGACCCTACTCACTACTTGCTCAAGTTTTTAGTAGGAAAATATTTTTGGTGGATTCGACACACATCAAATTTTGACGTCATTTTTGGGGATTGGTGTCTTTAAATTAATTTCTTTTGGTTACTTATTCTTGTTACTTGGTTTTTTATGACACATTCTTCTCATACAAGTGAACTTGAATTTGACCCAGAGATCGAGAAGACCGCTCGTAGACTCCAAAAAAAACCTAAGCAACTCAAGGGAGATGCATCTACCTCTTCCAATTCAAAATTAGATTTCGAGTTAGACGTGCCCATGTCTAGCGAATCTGAAAAAGAAGTCATGGCCCAAAATCTGGAACAGACGATTAATGAGATGACTTCTCTTTACTTAAATCAAAAACCTCTTTCCATTGAATATCCTACTTTAGATGTTGATTTTGAACTTAAATCTGGCCTTATTCACTTACTTCCTACTTCTCGTGGCCTTGCAGGTGAAGACCCACACAAACGCCTCAAAGAATTCCATGTGGTGTGTTCCGGCATGAGACCTCAAGTAGTTACTAAAGAATAAGTCAAGTTACGAGCCTTTCCATTCTTCTTGGGCGATAAAGCAAAAGATTGACTCTACTCTTTACCTTCGGAATCCATTGTTAGTTGAAACGAGCTCAAGAAACAATTCCTTGATATCCATAACTAGAAATAACCCGTTACCATGGATGGGAGTTTAGCAATAGTCCATGACACTAAAGACTAGGTAAATAGAGATGAACATTCACGCAACCGAATTCATACGAGTAAGGTTATTCCATCGACCGTCTCCGAATTTTAGTCTAGGGTGTGGAATTAGGCGTCGGTTTCCATCATGGACTAGAAATCTATGCTTAATAACTCGTGACATCCAGTTTACTCTGATTGTCATGGGAAAATCTATCACCTTTATTCTACCAATGTGACTATAGATTTTTATGAAAACGTGTCTTAGAGCATATAGGAGATGCTACTATCATGATACTGACAAGGGATAGATTCTTTTTAAAATATATCATTCTCACTACACATTCTAACTGCACTAGATAAGGCTTCTAATAGATTGTATCTCGCGACACAGACGTTCCTCGCTAGATACAAGCTACAACCATCATGTGCATGTAACTATCATGGTTCTTCAAGTTTGATGATTAATCTCGTACTATCAAAGTTGAGAATTAAAATTTGACACGTGTAGGATCAATTAACTTACTGGGGTTAACAACCAGTGTGCAAATCGTGACCCTTACATTAAAAAATTAATTGTGGAAAGCATTTTGCACATTACAATTAAGTTATGGCACTAAAATTAACTATTATCAAAAGTAAAAGACTAATTCTGAAAATAGTCAACATTGTGGAAGCTAAGAAATAGAGGGAAAATTGTGAAGAAATTTCCATTGCAATAAATATTTTTTTTCTAGTGTTCATATGTAATTTTAGTCTATTTTTACGTGTGAACGTCATCTATTAACTAAAGTGCGTTACAAATCAAATAATAAAACAGTAGCCCAAGTCAACCCAATTCACTTGAGATAATCTCTCTATATATTGTATAGGAAGCTGATCGAGTGAAGCATTGAAGCATTATAATTAATTAAATTTCCACATTAATTAAAATGGAGGGGAAATAGTTTGAGGTTGGTTGCTCAGGAAATATAGATTTCCTTCATGATGCAGTTAGAGGAGATGGAGCAATCCTTCAGAAACTGCACTCATGGGGGACTACAAACACACCTTTGCATCTGGCTTCAATGTTGGGCATGCTGAGTTTGTGACAGAATACATTAGGCTTAGCTCAATTTCTGCCTACCAGCTCTCTCAACTCAATCAAGATGGTTAAAGCCCACTGCACTTGGCGTCAGCCAACGACCACTTGGAGATCGTCCAATTTTTACTAGAGTTCGGGAAGCATAAATCTGCGCTTGAAGAGTTGTGCATGAAGAAAGATAGAGATGGGAGAACTGTGCTTCATTCTGCCATGGTTACTGGTAAAATTAGTTTCATTGATTTACTCTTGGACCATTGTCCAGATGCTGCAAAGGAGGTCACTATTCACCAGGAGAGTGTTCTGCATCTTGCCGTGAAACACCACCAACAGGAGGTACTTGAGTTCTTGATTGATCAAAAACTTGGATCGTCGGTTCAAGACTTGCTGAATCGAGGTGATCGTGAAGGGAACACTATTCTGCATATGGCTACTGCTAAAAAACAACTTCAGGTACGTCCTACTTGAAAAAGTTAATAGTTTTCCTAGTTCGTTGATATTATTTATTTTCTTCAAGAGAAAAAGACCCTTTCAAGATATGATTCCCTAAATTTTCAGTTTGAATAAAATATCCTTAAAATAGTATTGATTTAAATGGCAATAATGTAAATCTGCATTATTAGTATCTTAAATTTGGATTTTCATAATTTAGGAAATGTGTTGACTTAAGGTGTAGAATAAGTCGGGTCGATCTAGAATCAAAACAATTCGAAAAAGCCCGACCTAGTGCTGGTTACAGTTGGCCCTAGAGTGATCTTGGGCCTTCAAATAGGTTCTAATCGAGTTTATTTTTAAATCCAGTCCCAACCAATGGACCAGCTCGATTGAGGTCTCAATGAGGTTGTATTAGGCCCATTTTGTTTTGATTTATTTTTATGAAATTAAAGCATCTTTTAAATGATTACTTAAATTTATAATTGCTTTATCAAATAAAAAATTATAACTAGAAAAAGAGTAGTTATAACTACATAATATACTTGAATAATAATATGACTAACAAGTTTACAATAATAAATATAGATAATAACAAGTCAAAAAAGACTTAAAATAAATTTTGAAGAAAAAAAAATGAAGAAAGAGTATTAACTGAAAATCTAGAAGTAAAAACTAAAAAGATAAAAGTTTTATAGTTTCAAAAAATTCAAAACACCTACTACTATGGTCAATAGCCCAGATCACCAAAACCGACTCAAGATTAGGTGGTCTTGGGCCACTTTACTAGGCCAGTCACAAGTATTGATTCTTGGCCAATTTAGGATTAGCTCAACTCCAATCGAGCCTAGGCTAGACCATTTCATTTTTTTATTGGGCAATTCGGTCCTGGACTGGCAGCCCCGACCCATCACAATGTGCATTTTGAGTGTTAACTTATAATTTAGGGCTTAGATTATGGGTTACAAATAATTCAAGGCAAATACATTATTGTTTAAATTTATTTGAATTTTTTTTAAGAAAAACGATGAAGTTTTTACTATGGACAATTATAATAATTATATACTAATAATCAATATCATATAAACGTATCTAGTCAATATATACTCTTAATTAATGTAGAATAACAACTACTATTAAAGAAGAATAACATTCTACACGTTGGTAGAATTTGAACCCATAAACTTAGGGCTTCTTTACGTGGATTGATTAAATTGGATATCCTAGTTCAACCCGACCTATTTCATATTTACTTACCTTATCACAAGCCTAGTATTTGCACATGAGGCTCAATACAATTCTTGATTGATGCATGACTGTAGTCCAAGCCCACAAGGAGGAATTATCTAACACATGGGCCAAGAAAAAAATGAGAAAAACACAAGAAGCGAAAAACATATATAGAATTTACCCTTTGTCATTTTTTTCGTAAGCTACAAGCGTTGATTTCTCTCTGTTTTTGTTTTCGGATTCGTCCACAGCGAGATCTAATTCTAGAGACCCTCCAATAACTAACACACCACCACTTATGGATGTGGAGATTTCATGCTAGCAAAACCTCCACAAAAGTGCAAAGAATCTGTATTGATTAACGTTGGATCCTTTCTTCCTATTTCGATCTCTATGATCTTGAGAGGGTTTTTAGAGAGAAAAAGGGAGAGAAATTTCATGGGTATGTGTGTGTAGTAGCTGCTGGTTGGCTATGAGGGTTTATGAGACTTTATATGTGACCTAGTCACAAGATACCAAGGATTCTTGATAGGTCAAGACTCCTACAACCATCTAACACCTCTAAGCCACCTTTATGGCTGATTTTGGTGCACCCTAGGGCACCATTCGTCCACACCACACCCAAGGAGGAGCCTTGGCTCATCCTTAATGCAGCTATGGTCTAACCAAGGACATGGGTTTGTATTGTAATGGATCGGGCTTGACTAGTTAAAATTAAATCAAGCCCATGTCTTATGGACTTTAAATCCAGCCTAGTTTAATTATAAGCCAACATTAAAATATCCTTTAATCTAATTAAAGGATCCAAGCCTTTTGTCATCTCTCTTTCAATTTATAAATCGGACCAAGCCCAATAAAATTAATCTAATTAATTTTAACAGCTAACTTGAAATTCTAATTATTTCAATTACTTAAATTTCAAGTCATCCATCGAATGAATTGGTCTAAATAAATGATCCAATCATTTATCTCTCTAAAGATTAATTTAATCTAATTAAATTAATCTGAATCCTCTAGAATTAATTCACAATTAATTCCATCCCATTATAGTGGTAGGGTGTGACTCTTTAGGTTCAACCTCAGTTAGACTTGGGCATGTGTGACCAACACATTTAATTAAATCCAATTTTTAATTAATTATTTTTTATTATCCAATAATTAGAAATAGCCTTTTACCATGGGTTGTCGTCTAGCAACAATCCATGGCACCAGACACTAGATGAATAGTGGCGTGAACATTTAGGCTATGAATCCGTACGAGAACGGTCATACTGTCAACCGTGTCTTGGCCTTAGTCTAGGGCATGGAATTGGGCGTCGACTCTATCCTTGTCTAAGCAACTATACTTAATACTCAAGACGCGTTTACTCTACAGATCCGATCTAGGAAACCTATCCCTGATCGATCAATCACTTTGGCAAAAGATATTTAGAGTGTAAACCATCTAAATATGCATAGGAGAAATCTTTGTCATATACTGATAGGGGATAGATCCTTTCTTGGAATCTATCGTCCTCGCTATATACTCTGACTGCACTAGAAAAGGCTTATGATGACCATGCCTCATGATATAGCCACCAGTCCCCATATCCAATCTACATTATTTTCTGCTGGATGTATACGGTCCAACTGTGTGTTTCATTCAGCATCGCTACCTACAGATGGTTGTAATCTAAGAATTTTTGTGAATCTTGTGATGAGATCTCGGGCCCATAAGGCTCTTTCCCAAGCCTTGTCATTCACCTCTAAAGCTACAACTAGCTCGGTCGTGCTAGGCACCACATCTAATCCAATGGATGTTGTTTTTTCGATCCAAATCACTTTCCAAGACTGACTGTTAAAGTCATCCTACATTCGACTTTTAAGATGGAACGTTTACTTGAAATCCTTTCAAACAATCATGTCTACCATCAACTCTGAACGTGACTATACTTTGAGGACTTATCTTTTATTCACATGAGTCTGGAAGCTAGTACCTCTTTAGCCTTTTAGAATCAACTCTCCACAAAACATGTGTCAGAAATATTTCTTTAATTCTTATTTAGGTATTAAAGACTGCTCTTGATATCTATTTTACTGCCATATCGGTGAATTCCGGATATACGTTGTGTCACGCTAGTAGCATACACAACATCAGGTCCAACACACCAAACCAATACTTCTGTGCTGTCTTCGGCACAGACATAGGGGATGCCCAAGACATTTAAGTTTTCTCATCAGTCAAACACAACTAAGTCTTGAATAGCTTAAGCTTTCTCATTAGTCAACCATGACTGAGTCTCGAATAGCTTGACCCTAATATAGGAATCCAATTCCTTTTATGGAGAATTTCGTGAAAAATTTTATATTGGTGTCTTAGTGTTTCCTAAACATCTTAACCTCATTCTCAATGAGTAAGACGTTTACGCACCAAACACATTTGAAACTCACACCAACTCCGATTGACCTTGGGCTCATCAAATCAAGTATACCCACTCAGTCTCACATAGACGATGGTGGACATTTTAATGTTCACTTTTTATTTGTGGAATTTTAAGAATATTTTTTTCAAGTCAAACACTCCCATTGACTTTTGAGTCGCTTTAATTATCTCTTATAATTGAAAATGAATAAAATATCATCATTGTAGATAAATGGGAGCCTCATTTAAGAATGTTCACTCTCATAGTTAAGATTCCTATTGACCTCACAGATCCTGGAAAAGGATCCTCTTAAGGAATCCATGTACGACTAATTTCTCTATGAAAATCTGTTTATATCTTGTCAATTTATTGGGTATATGCCATGTGCTTGCTACGGTATCAACAAGAGTTGGAGAACTACACACAGGCACTTTTTTATATTGTAGGCTATATTCTAAAATTGTATTTGTGAAAGTGACATGCAAAGTGGTCTTACACCAGATAAGTTCTAGACATTTTTAAAAATGTTTGTTTCTCTTCCTTTTGCGATAATTACATTTACACCCCCTCATCTGTTGTCATTTTACACAAACCACTCCTGCCTTTTCAAAAATTATAGAAACCACCCCCGACAACCTTTAAAATTTTAAAATGCCCATGTTGACTTGGTTAAACTTTAATTTAATTTTTTAATGACAGAATTGCCCTCAGGTGGGTTTTGGAATTACCAAAAGGTATAGAAGGTGCCAAAGTAATGTTTGTAGAGATGAATAATATGACTCCACATATTTTTTTTACTATTTATATTAATTTTTAATTTAAATTTACTTTATTTTATTTATTAGTTTTTATTGAATCAGTATATATAAATTTACACCTCTTAATAATTGATATTAATTTATTTAATTAATATATCAATAAAAATTAGTTACTAGCTTATAAATTCAAAATTAAAAATTATCATACTTTTATAAATTATTTTAAATTCTTAAAGTTAAAAAATATTTATCTTCTATTTTTATTTATAATTAAATTTATTAAAATTAATAAATTATAATTCAAAATAATTTATGCAGTTTATATAAATTATTTTACTAATTTAAAAGTATTTTAAATTATTAAATTATTTTTTTTTATAAATTATTCATTCTTTCCAATCCTATCGCCATGCCTACCCTCAACTCCTGCCGGTGCACTCATTCCCACTGCCCCATTTGCGCCCAACCTTTCACCTACCTTCGCCATTGTTGGCCATCAAAATATATGTACAAATGTAAAATATACACATATAAATATTTTCAATTATATACATATTTATATATAAACATATATGTATAATTTATTAATTGTAATAAAATTTAGTTATAAATAAAAATAAAAAATAAATCTTTTAATTTTTAGAATTTAAAATAATGCTTATAAGTGTAATAATTTTTTAATTTAAATTTATGAGCTGGTAACTAATTTTTATTAATATATATATTAAATAATTTAATATTGCAATTATTAAGAGGTGTAAATCTATATACAAATTCAATAAAAAAAACATTAATAAAATATTTTAAATTTAAATTAAAAATTAGTATGAATAATATTTTAAATTTAAATTAAAAATAAGTCAACAGGGGCACTTTGAAGTTTTAAAGATTGTTAGGGGTGTTTCTATAATTTTTAAAGGCAGGAGTGGTTTGTGTAAAATGACAATATATGAAGGGTTGGAGATGTAATTATCCCATTCCTTTTTGCTAGCCCATTTTGTGGACAACCTTTAGAGGTTTTGAATAGCCCTCATTATTTTCCTGCAAACTCTTTTCATTAGAAAGAATTCCAATGAAAGTAACTTTAGTGAGTGAACCAAGTGGCCTTCTATAGCTAAACATAATCACCCTCGGGGAGGTTGACTTTTTCGAGTTAACCAAATACCGTATTCTGGCTAACATGGTAGTTCTTTATAACCTCATATGCCACCACATAAGAAAGAAACGAAAAAATATAAATGCATGTAAGTCAAAAAATTACATTTATGGTAGATATGCAAAAACACACAACGAATTTCTAAAAGGTACTTTTAACTCAATTAGACTATATTAGGTTACTAGTGTTTTTTGCACAACTCTTTAGAGTATCTCTCTTGTCTTTTACATGACTCTTAAAGAGTAGAGTTCATATTGATTATTGAACATGGGTTAGCTCTCAATGCCTTTTATGTGCTCTACACCACAATTTTCTTTATTAGCGCAGAACACTGATAATACTCATTTTGCTCACTCTCCAATAGGTGCTATGTGTTGCCACATCTGCCTCCATCTAAGGAGAGAATTGCACAAACATAGATATTCATAAGTAAGCTAAATTAACAACTTAAGGATGAGTGAGTTCATATTGAAGAATAGGGCATAACAAACCTCTTATCAGATACAAAATTGCAACTTATGTACCATTATATAGGGTCAGTTGCAATTTTGATACCAAAAATTTTCAAAAGTAGCCTGAAATAATACTGTAGAAATGGAAAATTGCAATGTTAGTACTTCCGTTAAAAAAATAATGACTTGGCCATGTGCGTTAAGTCAAAACATAGCCCATCATGAATCACATGCACTATATAACGGGGAAGTAAAATTGAAATTATAATAGATAAAATAAATTTACCTCCCCAAATCTCTCTCTCTCTCTCTGGACTGAAGAAACACGAACGCTAGCCGTAATTATTCATCCAAAATCCACCAAATCAGACCAAAACTTAGGTCTAAATCATACTAAAATTTTGGTAACTGCTCGTATATGCTGTTGGGAGAGAAAATCTTTTCGAAATGCTTCGCCAAAACTTCTTACTGAATGTGGAAAAGATGAACTATGGTTACTACTTGAACTAATTTACATTGTACACACTCATGCTTAATTTACAGTAGTTTAATAATGGAGGTTGGGGTTCTTGTTTTTATGGTTGTTGTGTTGGAGTTAGTATTAGTTGTGGAGTTGATGTTGATGTTGGTGATTTGGACTATACATGTTGATGTTGTTGTGTTTTTTATTATTATGGTTGTCCTGTATTTTGTAATATGCTCTTCTGGTCCTAACTCTTGTTGGGATTTTTTATTCAAAATGCTATGTTTTATTGTTCTGTGTGGTCAAAGTTGTAATGTTTGTCTCTGTAATGTGTTGATTCTTTTTTTCCTTTTTGGTATTGTGTAAGTGAGCACAAATAATTTGCAACATTTAAAAGTTTTCATTGTGGAACTTTTGTGAACATGCCCAATGCACATTATAGGGGGGGGGGGGGGGTTCAGTTAGTATATTTGATGTTGTTGACTTGGACACTATGTCTTTGAATGTCCTAAATAAGTTATGTGAGGAATTGGGATATGTTGAGGTTAAAATATTTTACAGGATTGACTTTTTGAAGAAATTTAGACTCTGTATGTTTGAAACCGACCTGATTCAATTGTTTACTGGGCATGGGAGGATGTGTCATTGTACCTAAAATCTGCAGAAATTTTGTCCAAACCACAACAAGATAATGAACATAATGTGCCAACGGATAGGGGAAAGGGCAAAGAACTAATGATTGTTGATGGTGATGTGTGTGTGTGAATGAAAACAATGAAAGGAACACAGATTTCAGCGATAATGAATATAATGTGCAAACATGTTGTGATGATTATGAAGATGATTTTATGTCTGATGAAAATAGAAATAAAAAAGTCGAATGGGGAGGTCATACAAAGACATAATACAAGATAATGACAAAAATTCCACCTCATCTTCAAGTGAATCTCATACAGGATGCAGTGGAGATGATTTTGATAGTGATGGAGGGTCAGCTGGGAGAATAAAGAGTCCAAGTATCCTATTTTCGACCCTGGCTACAGATTTAATCCTATTTTCGAGATTGAAATGATGTTTAGCACAAAAAGGAGTTTAGGGAAGTTGTCCATTCACTAGCAGTTAAAATGAGCAGAAACTTGAAAATCAAAGTAACGATAAAAGAAGAATTTATCCAAATGTGGTAAGAGGTATGTAATTGGAACTGCAATACATTGAAGATAAAGAATGAGTCCACTTTTAAAATTAGGGAATACAATCCTAATCATCAACGTGCAAGGGTATATGAAAAATGTAAAATCAAGGTGGCTAAAAAACAAGTATATCGACGCCTTTTGGGCTGATCCAAAGAAGAATGTGAAAGGGTTTATAAATGAAGCAATTAAGGAGATAAGGTGTCACGTGTCCCTGTTTCAGACATATAGGGCTAAAAGAAGAGCTTGAAAAAGATCGACAATAATAGAAGAATCCGGGGAATACGGTGATAATGACCCTGAATGATAAATCAAATGTAAGCAAGAAGTTTGATAGTATGTATTCAGCACATTGAAATAGGGTTTCTTATTTTGGTGTACGCCTATAGTAGGGGTTGGTAGGTTCCGACTGAAGGGTCCATATAGGGAGATTTTACTCCCTATAGTGGAGATTGTCCTCAACAATTGTCTATTCCCTATGCCGATACAGTAATGGGTAGTGAAGCCAAACAGTCGTGGGAGTGGTTTCTGAAAGCTTTAGAAGAAGATTTGATGATAACAGGGAATGATGTTTACACATTGATATTAGATTAGCAAAAAGGTTTGTTGCCTACATTTGAAAACGTATTCCCAAGTACTGCTGACAACAAATTTTGTGTTAGACACCTTTATGGGCACGAGAAAATGACAGGGTGGAAAAGCTTGGCATATTAAAAGACTCTTGTGGGCTGCAATCGGGGCAACCATAGTCCCAGAATTTGATCAGTGTGTGGCTGAAAATAGGAAACTTTATGTGAAATGCTTAGAATTGCTCATTGAAAAACTTGCAACACAATGATCAAACTCACACTTTAATCCATTCCCATAATGTGACATCTTGTTAAATAGCAGCATGGATGCAAAAGAAAAGCCAATACTAACCATATTAGAGTGGATATGGGAGTATTTGATGACAAGAATGCAATAGAATAGGAACATGAAAGGGAGTGGATCAACCTAGGAACTTGGCTGAAGCGTCAAATACAGTAATTTAAAATGATAACGGAACAAAACAGGATCAAAGGAATGTACCCTTTAATCATTTTCGGGCATTCAGTGCATATAAAATGCAAAAACCATACAAAATAAACATGCATTTTACAGTGGTAAAGGATGAAGGAAAGGCGAAAAGAAAAAGTAACCACAAAAAGTAACTTTTCTTTTTTTACAGTTCGGTTACTCGTGTTGACTTTTCAAATTCGTTCATTTAGAGTTTTCAAGTGTAGAACCCTGCTAAAGCTAGTCCACACCACACCATGGAAAGATGGATCTAACCCTCTTGATAGAAAGGAATAGATCCATTGAAAGAAATTGAAACCGTTTTACACTATCGATTAGTGTAAATGGTTTCTTCTTGCTCTGAACTTGAATATGCTTCGAGGAGAACTAAAAATTATGGGGAAAAGAGAGGAATTTTCATGGTTAATGCTGCCCCTTGAGAGAGAGAGTGAGAGAGAGAGAGAGAGAGAGAGAGAGCCTCCTTTGACATGATGTTGTAGTGTGTTTTAAAAGACCTAGTCTTTTAAACTTTTGCGCACCCAATATTTGAATCGGGTTTGTTTTAGTTTGTCCAACAAATTAAATCAACATCAATAATAATCTATTAGATTTATTATTATTTAATCCAATTAAATACTATACCCAATAGACGATCCATGTGAATGTTTAGTCCAATTAAATATACACAGACCCAAATATGCCTAATCAATAAATTTAATTTATTAATAAAGTCCAAATAATTAATTAGTTCAACTAATTAATTTAAGCACATCTTCACTAATTGATGAATCCAATTCATTAATTAGACAAACTCTTCTACTAATTAATTAATGAATTCAATCCACAAATTAATTAGCTCAAACATATTATAAGTTAATCCAATTAATTTAAAAGGTTAAACCCTAGATTTAATTAATCCAATCAAGTAAATTTTTAGGCCATCTATACAATGAAATATCCTAAATAAATGATCCAATCATTTAGTTTTCTACATGAATTAATTTAATTCAATTAAATTAATTTGTTTATTCCATAATTAATTCTAAATTAATTTCATCACTTCCACAATAATTTGTGTGTGGCCCTTTAGATTTACCCTTAACTAGACTTGGGCTTGTGACCAATAGAATCAATCAAATCTAATTTAATTAACTATTTTCAATTATACCATAACAAAAAATGCCTGTTACCATGGATGGTCGTCTAGCATCGATCCATGGCATTAGAAACAAGGTGAATACTTGCATGAACATTTGGGCTTTGAGTTCCATATGGGTACGGTCCTCGTGTCAACCATTACCCGGCCTTAGTCTAAGATATGAAATTGAGCTTCGATTCCCATTCTTGACTAGACAACTATGCTTCATACTTGAGAAGTATTTACTCTATTGATTGATCTAGAAAATCTATCCCTAATTGATCAATTACTTTGGCCAAAGACTTTGAGAATCCAAATCATCTTAGAGCACATAGGAGATCTTGTTGTCATACACTGACAGGTGATGGATCCTTTCTTAGAATCCAACGTACTCGTTACATACTCCATCTGCACTGGACAAGGCTTATGGTGACCATATCTTGCGATACAAACACCGCTTGCCAGATCCAAGATACAATCTTCGTATGAACGCGACTACCATAATTCCTCAAGTGTGAGGACTAATTCTGTACTATTAGAATCGAAAATTCCAGTCATACCGACTAAGCCCTCAAGGTTTCCATGTAGCGATTTTCGTGAGTTAGTTCAGTCAATCGACTACCTTGCCAATTAACCCACTAAAATGGCATAGATAACCTACATCTCCCACTGATTAAACACGACACTGCAATACTAGTGCAAGTCTATAGGACTCTGAATGCCCTGTTTTGAGGTCACCGACCTGGAATGTTTCAGACCAACCCGGGAATGGGTTTAACCTTTCGGCCTGTGGGGATTCATTATGACAGTAAAATTCATCCACAACAAACATATGGGGCAATGATGAATACTTATTTATCATCTGGTCAATATTACTTTGATAAAGATTGACTTATTGAAAAATAACCGATCTAATTGGCTTTATGATCACCTATTCTAACAGAACAAAGCATAAAAAAAGTGGGGTAGGCGGCAAAAGAATATGTCCAAATATTAAGAAGATTATGGAGAAAAATATGGAAAGGGCCACAGATTGTATTCCAATCAAGGCAAATGATTGGAATTATGAGATATCATGTTATGATGGATCCAGGTACAATGTTCATGCTCATTTTCAATTTCAATTTCAATTTCATTATCAGTTTCTGTTTCATAATCATTTTTAATTTGATCTACATACACTGTAATTTGAGATCACACACACATTCATATAGAAAATGAAAATTGTGTGGCATCTCATGTAAGCATGCGAGGAGTGCTATATGTGCTCAAATGCTTGATCGAGATGACTTTGTGCGCTCAAGCTAGCATGTACAGAGTTACTACAAAGTGTACGAGCCAGTCATGATGAGGAGCACAACATCGTCTTCCCCAAGCCACCCCCCTCCACGCGCCACCCCCTACTTCCACTTCGCACCTCCGCTTCACCACCATCTCCGCGTCCGCTCGTCACCGGCTACCACATCGCCGCGCACCCACCCAGATTTGCGACAATGAGCATCACTTGTTGTCGCCGCTACCCAAATTAGGCACGATGTTGTTGTCCACATCCCATGACGCTACCCGTCGCCCATTAGACAATGATGGCTGATGGATGTGGAGCTGCGGCCCTCCACCGGCATATATATATATATATATATATATATATACACAATATATATAGTATATATATGTTTTATACCATATTATATTTTTATGTTAAATTTACACATATACATATACATATACATCTAAATGTAAAATATATTTTTAGAATATATAAAGTTTGGAAAATTGATTAAATCTTACGATTCTAATGTGATCATAGAAGATCCAACAAAAAGCCAAATAAACGACAAGAGGAAAGTGGAAAAAATTTTCAAAAAATACAGGGGGATTTTTATATATGTTTTCAGTTAAATATTCATAACACATGAGGGTTTTATGCAATTTTTCCATCCTTAAAATATGAAAGGCAACAAACATCCCATCTCACTTATCCCCACTACTTTTCATTTTACTCCCTAAAGCTTGTTTTTTTTTTTTTATTTAAAATGTATAGCTTTATATAAATTATCTAATACAAAAAATATTTACTAGCTCAATATATGCAAATATTTATCATATTTTAAATTGTATTCTTAAAAAAGGTTCAATATGTATAACCTCATAAACAAAAATTATATAAATGAATCCTTTCAATCTCCGGTAATTTAGATATAGGGAGTGTTTGCAAAAACCTTTACTTTTAAAAAAGTGATTTTCGTACAGAAAGTTGGAAGTTGTAGCAGAATCAAAAGTGGGTAGTGTTTATAAAAAAGTGAAAAGCAGATAAAAGCTAAACTAGATAGTTTTTGGAGAAAAATCACTTCCAAAATAAATTTAATTGATGAAAGACTGTTTTGTCCCTATATGTTAAAAACATACTATCTTTTTGCATATTATTCACTTGTTGTTTGTCATTAATATTTATTTTTTCATAAAAAAATAAATTTGTTTTGATTGGTATTTTATATTTATATTTTTTAAAATATTAAAAAATATATTTAATTTAATAATGATCCCATTAAGTAATATAATTATTAATTCATACACAATAATAAAATTTGCATCATTGCAAAAAATAATTATTTTGTTAATTAATTAAATAATAATATGTGAAAGAAATGATATAATTAGATGATATAGCACATAAAATATAAAAATTAAAATATTAAATATGTGAAAGTGTAAATTTAATTATTATTAAAATTTAAATTATTTGAAAACTTCGATATCAACTTTAAATCTATAACTTTAAAAAATAAATAAAAAAGATAAATTTGAATTAAGGTTATTATAATAAGGGTAAAGTAGTAAAAAATAAAATTGAATTTATTTACAAAAAAACCAAAGCAGCTAAAAGCACCCCCCAAGGTGCTTATAACTTTTGGTCTAAAAGAGTTTTTTTTAACCATTTCACAAGCAGAATCTGACATTACAAACACTTCAAAAGTGCTTTTTTGGAGCTAGAAGCTAAAAGCGCTTTTCACAAGCGCGCGCAAATACTCCCATAGAACTGTATAGATATAAATAAACAGATATAGAATTGTGTAGATATGCATAAATAGATATAGAATTGTATTCCATAATCATCACGTGGTTAGTAACACTTATGGAATAACAAAATCACTTAATCCCTAATAGTAAATAAATTAGGCAGAAATGACAATTAATCTAAACAAGGAGAAGTGGCAAATGACCATTGTGAGCGCTAATTTTATCGTGTCTGAAAAATCAAAACACAAATAAATTATCACAAATAAAAGATATTTGGATTAAAATGTCAATGTGAGTACAATCTCTATTCTATCCCTTGATTATTCCCTCCAAAATATATATTTGATAAATTTGACTGATTCAAAGGGTAACCTCCACGTAGATCTCCTTTGGACTTGAATTTGAATTTCTATAACGTTAATTCGAGGGATTTCACCAATAATTTCAAATTAAATGCTATAGTCTTGATTGGAATTTGATGATTTGAAAGTGGATTTGCCACTTGGATATTCTTGAGATGATATTCGAAAATTTATGACGTTAATTCGAGGATTTAGTGCATATAATCCCGAATTAAACGTTATAATTTATGGCGCATCTTTGACGAAAGATTCGATCTTTTCCTTGAACGCCTTTGAATATTCTTGAGTTTTGAAGGACCGCGTAGAGAGAATTATTTGCAATTTTTCTCTGCTGTGCTCTTCGTTCTCGAGCTCTTGCACTTAAGGAATTGCATAGAGGGAATTTTGCAATCTTTCCTTGTTTGGCTCTTGAGCTCTATCACTTGAGGAATTGCGTAGATGGAATTTTGCAATCTTCCTTGCTTGGCTCTTCCTTCTCGAACTCTGTCACTTGAGGAATTGCGTAGAGGGATTTTTGCAATCTTCCCTTGTTTGGCTCTTCTTTTTTCAACTCTGTCACTTGAGGAACTGCGTTGAGGGAATTTTGCAATCTTCCCTTGCTTGGCTCTTTCTTCCCGAGCTCTATATGTTGAATGAGGTATGAGGACCCCTTTATATAGGTGTCAGAGAGGTAGAGTTGTGATACAATTAAACACAAAAGAGATAAATATTTCATATATTTGGAATGATATAATTGGTCAATTTGCCATTATCTCTTTAATATTTGCATTTTTTAAAGAGATAAATATAAGAAATATTTGTCTTGATTTGATTGGAGCACACATGCAATTGCTCCACGTGCCGCGGCCTGATTGGCTGGAATCTTTAACTACGAAGCATGATTTGATTGGCCGGAACACTTCATTTTGCCACTTGTTGGCCATTAATTTTGATGACAAAATATATATCAAAATATCAATTACATTGACTATCTATACTTCGAAATAATTTAGTAAATTCTAAAATATAAATACAAATTGATAAATAATATATTATTTTAAACATGTCATCATTCAATTAGACATGAAATTTTACATATTTACAACCGTTTCTAATAAACAAATGACTAGCATTTTGTCCTGGTTTTAATTATTTATTTTAATATAAATAATAAAATAATTTTTAACTTATCCCATTTACTTTTCAATTTACTTCCTAAAGCTTGTTTTATTAAATAGATAAAAGATAGTATTTAAAATTCATAGTATTTTTATTGATTATATAATACAAAAAATATTTACATGCTCAATATATACAATTATATTTTACAAAGAAAATTATTTATATTCATATAAATATAGTTAAAATATATATCATATTTTTCTCAAAACGAATTCAATATATATAACATCATAAACAAAAATCAGATAAATTTTTAACAGACATAGAATTGACGAGTCCGTTAAATAGTTCAATTCGATTTTAGGCCGGCTAGTCCAACTCAACTCACTGTGCATCTTGAGAGGACCGTAGTCACACATGGTATTTGGAGAAAAAATTGACACCAAACTATTTTTTGACTCATTTTTAAATAATTTATAATTAATAGAAATAATAAATTAATTTTAAATTATAAATATAATTATTTCTATTTAATAAAAACTTTCCTCTTTTTATTATTTTTTGAATTACTTGGTTTGAAAATATGTTACAAAATTTTCACGACAAATTATAATAAATAAAACTTATTTTTAAAAATACAAATTTAGAGAACATTCTTTTACTATATAAATAATATAATTATTTTTCAAATTATAAATTTTTTATATGAGGGAAACTTTCAACATTTTAATACCACGAATAATAAATAACATCTATTTTCTTTAAAAAAAAATTCATAGCAGAGTGATTATACATCTAGAATTGGTGAGTCCTTTCAATTTCTCCAATTTTTTCTAATTATTTATATTCTATTGTGAATGTAAAATAATCATTAGACAAAATGTTAGTAAAATGAAAAAGAAAAAACTAACTTATCCATCTCATGGTCCATTTAAACAATTTGCTGAACCATGTAAGT